>OZ023331.1:40690196-40825196 GCA_964007535.1 Brachyptera risi | reverse complement strand
TCGTCTTCGAAGATTGTACGTTATTTTTTTGCAGTGGATTGAAAAAAAAATATATAAAAACTGAATAAGAATATGCAGTCACTAGTAACTTCTGTCAACACTCAGATTTTGGTGATTATATGAAGTAACTCGGAAAATTATCAAATGTTTAATTCCTGACTGTCAGGCTGGCTTCAAATCTACCCACGCTCGTGAATTGCAGAATATTTCAGTTTTCGAATGAAATGTTTTCTCGAAAATATATTTGTCAATTTAAAGAAATGACAACTCATATGAAAATCATTATTTCTGAATTGGATAAAACTTGATAACTGTGTCCCTAATTCTTGTTAATATTAAAATGTCGGCGAGAAGACGGCGAGTGGGGGGAAAGGAGAGGGGGATTGTTAATTTGATTGATCGCTAACAAGGCCGCTCTACATATACGATAATCGCCATTAGGAAATAGTAAAAGTAAAAGCATATATCTATACAACTAACTTACTACAACAAAACACTAATGGCATTTGAAGTAATGTATTCTTAATTAAACGACCTTCAAAGGTGATCGACGAATAAAGAAGTTGTTTTCGAAATCAAATAAGAAACACCAGAAGTTACTCAATATCTCTAGACAACTAATCAATGAAATGTATCTTCAACAATATTGATTGACGTTTGGCAAATAAGATTTTGTCAGTGAATTATTTGTTGTACAATTGTTTGTCGCCTGATCGCCGATTGGGGACGCCAAGAGTAGCTATCAATTGTTCTACGACACAAATAATCGAACGGTCGAGTTGTACCGATAACTTCGAGTATCGATTGGACTTGTGTGATCGATTGATCGATTGGTATAGAGTATTGCTTTTTGTGATTAGTTGGATTGGAAACATGTACTTTATGTATACTATACAACAAGTTTAGATGCATAATATTTGTATCGCATACCATAGTAAATCTGAATGGATCGTTGAATTAATTGATATAATTCTAATTCAATTACATCGTCATCAATGAAATTGGTGAGAGAGCAAATTCGTTTTTGAGGTAAAAATATGTCGAAAAAAAAAACACCAACACCAAACACTGAAAATATAGCTGACTCCAACCAGATGTTACAGTTACATGCATAATTATTTGAAATAAGTTGATATATAATGCATACCAAAGACTATACAACCACCTAGGAGAGTGTTATAGTTGAACAAATACAAATAAATAAATGAATAAAATAGATAAAAATATTGTCTCTTCTCAAATGCGTGTGGAGGCACAGTACTCGAATAAAACTGCTTGTCAATGTCATTTTAAAGTTATACTCGATCCGAATGAAATGAGCATGAGTGGTCTATATATTATAATAAAGTACACGATTAAATAGGCGAATAGAGATAAGATTCCTCTAAATTTTCAATCAACTCGATTGTTGGCAAATCTTAAAAAAAATGTAAGGAATAATCACTGGCTCTGAACAAATTGATTATTGATATTTATCAATGAGGGACATTATCATCGCACCCCTGGCTCATTTTAATTAACGGACTTTTTACACTATTCAATCCAAGCCAGGCATGGGTTTGATTCCCGCATAACACGTGGGTTTTTTTGAACATCGCACCTCTATTATACGTTTGTTTCCACCCTTAAAACATAGCCCCAATGAATCAAACAATAATCAATCAGGAATAGACTTTAAAGTAAAAAAATATTGTATCATTATCGATCATATTATATTTGAATAGTTTTCTCGGTTATCCTTTGTGAGCGACCACATCTTCTCAACCATTATATTGCAATTATTTACTTTTCCAAAGCGGTATACACAAGAGATGTGATTTTACAATGTACATACTCATCAAATGAGCATTACCTCTTGTGTTGTATACAAGTGCAAGTAATCGTACTATATAGTACACGCGGTCGAGGTGGGCAAACACGCAATTACATCGGTTACATACGAGCTTTAATGACGTTTTATTGGTAACAGTGAGGTTTAGTTAGTAATTAAACTTTCCGACGAGTAAAACTTGCTTGATCAAGTTGTTTGATATTGTGATCAATATACTTTGTACGTGGACTTGATATGAGGAAAGCGTACAAACTACTTGCGTGGATTTTTCATGCCTTGCATATTTTTATATACGGTAGTGATGACTGTTCGTAGCGAAACAATAAAAGTAGTTTTCGAACATGGCATATATGTATTCAAGTAAGTGGTAATTGTATATGAGATTCCATATATATTCAAAATGATTTCGTAATTTGGAGAATGAAACATCCCCATATGATAGAATTGATGAGAATTGACTATCAGAAAATGTCGGAAAGTATCCAATGTATGATTTACAATCTTCTGAGAATGTAGCTGATTGAAATTTTCAGGGATAACAGTTTTTATGGTCCATAATTTGAATATGCTGCGTGAATGAAATGAGAATGAAATGAAATTCATTTCTGAATGAAATGAAATGCCTTAATGAGAGGTCGAAATGAAATGTTCATAATTATGTTGTCTGACAAAAAATACGGTGTATAATGCCCAATTCAATAACAATTTTTCATCCTCGGCTTATTTTATTATATCTTATTATGGATAGGTATCATGTTTTATATTGTATTATCTGTTATTGACTGTCCATATAATGTACGTTTATACATTCTATGTACCAGTCCTTTGGACGAAAATTTGAAAAATAAATAAATTAGATTTTCACTTCCGTGATAATTCTAATCCCTGGAAGTTTGATTCATGCATTTCTTTCATAGATGAGGAATCAAAAAATCTAGCTCGAGCAATTCTGATAATTTACAGTACAGTGTATAATAACTACAGAAGAATTCGTAAATCTACTATTCTTGCTTGTATAGGAATATAGTATGCATGAGAGAATCATCTTGACTTATTCACTAATTCGCACATAATTAGTGTTACATCCCTATTGCCATTGGTAAACAGAAAAATCATTGTGTTATTTTATTTCCATCACCCAATTATAACGGTAAATCTTACCAATCTGTGTATTTTTCTGCCGACGGCCTGTTATTCAATACAATAAATATTAATTCATCAATTTAAATGTATGTGGCGTTCATACAACGGCGTGTGAATGCATTGACAATCAAATCTAGCGGAGAGTAATAAAGTCTTTATTAGGAGTAGTAATGATGTGCATGTTAACATAATCAATAATGCATGTATTGCTATTGGCTATATCTTGATAATTTGTTCCGTGTGATCAAAGTTGAGTCATAGAATATTTCACGGTGAAATATTGGATATCAAGAGTGATATATGTTCATTTTCTGGACTTTTATTACTTCTACGTCTGATTTGTGTCGAATGGACACCATCAAAGAGGACAAATGGATCAATGACATCTGAATAACTGAGAATAATGGAAGAGTCATGATAATTTCATAATATGAATTGGAAAAAAATGAGATATATATATATATATATATATATATATATATATATATATATATATATATATATATATATATATTATATATATAGGCCTATATATATATATATATATATATATATATATATAAATATATATATATATATATATATATATATATATATATATATATATATATATATATATATATATATATATATATATATATATGTATATTCATCAGGCCCAATAATGTGACATGAAGTCATTGTTCCCCGATTGAGAGAAATACAGGATGAGGAGCACCGCAAGGGTGATATCGTCACGAATACATAATTTGATATTCAGGTAATTCAACAAATTGTGAGTATGCATATTACCAACACTTTCTGATTGTATCGATTTTCAAACGAATCATAACCAAATGAATGAAAACAATGTGAACATATTTTTGAGAAAATTTGATGAATATTATACTCACGAAGACGAATCCCAGGGAGCCATGACGACGGTGGAGTCACCTCCACCCCATGCACACGACATCGTTGGATAGAGATCAAATCGATTTAGAAAATATATATCACATATATATCACATTTGATTTAATATTTCTATCGTTTTAAAGAGTTCACTAGAGACAACATTTTCTTCATCTTGTAGACGATCGTTCGAATTATTTGCCAATTTCAACATTTTCCACGAAAAAATATTCTCTCGTGAATTCTAAGAATTAAGATAATCGGATTTTGCAAGTAAAATGCTGGAAAAATCGTCACAGCGTATACATTATGAAAATTCACATTCAGAGTACACACACATGAGTATTTTTCATTCGAATTTGAAAACCACCAATGCAAAATAGTTGCACGATATCAATTTCGCGGTATCGTCAAATTAATGGAGTCATGCATTATCAGATCATGTCAAAGTTAACATTTTGTCTTCTCCAATTAATTATTATATTCTTTAAATTCATTTTTCAAATCACTCATTCTAACTTGTCAGTACGATTTTTAATTGCAGAATGTAATCGTGTAATCAATACATGATGTATTTTTTTTTTTCTTTACGCTCAAGATGAAATTTCCCCCCGAAGGTATCGGCAAAAGAACGTTCACATTTAGCACATCTCAGATTCCTATCTGGGATCAGATATTAGCATTTCATCCACGATACCGTTGAGGGCTCCGAGCAGCGGTATATTTCAGCAGTTGGTTTTTTTATATAGGATACGGAGATTGTGGCAGCTTAATTATTGGGAGCTGAAAGAAAATATAGGCATATCTCATAAAGTTGCGGTCTATATTATTCACTTCTTTTGAATGGACTTTCGTTGTGTCGATCGGAATTTTATATGTCTAATATGTATAATTTTCGGGCCACATGAGTGGTGAAAAATAAAATATCATGTTCTTCCTGGGTTCTTTTAGTACTGTTCCAAAGCTGAATAATTTTTTCTGATATTAGAAAAACCAGTTTTAGTTTGATTAAACGAAATGGTGAGGCAGATACAAATTGAAGGAACAAATAGAAACATATTGCTCCACACTTATTTTGTTCAATATGTACTCAATTCTAGAAAATTAATTTTGGTGAAAGATGCATGATATGATGCAGGATATGATATGATTAGGATTCCGAAAAGAACATATAGGATTGAAATCATTCAGTTGACGTTCAGGGTAGGTTTCCTAAATTGATGATTTATGGAAAGTATTCTTTCATAGTTTAAAAAATCGCCAATAAACTCAATTGAAACATGATCAATAAAAGTTATGAAGTGAATATAGTATCAAATAGAACGTTACCTGCACGCCAGTCAACTTGAAGTCATGTACCTTCAAAGCTATCATTCACATCATTTCGATCCATCCATTTATTATTTATTATACGTGATTACAATAAAATGAAGAATCCGGTTCTGAAATATCTTTTTTATATCTATGATCAAATTATAGAACGACAGTCTCTCACTATATCTAAAAAGTCAAGTCATACAGTTACAGAAATAGTGATGAACTACTCATTTTAATTGGTGAAACATCATTATGTATATAATAAAATATTTTACAACGATCAAATTTTACGATTTGATACACTCATCACTGAATTTATTGATACCAAACTCGACATTTCACTTTATATTTCCACGATAATATTTGCCTCATTATTTCATCAAAATTATTCAGAATTGTACTATAATGACATCATTATTTGATTCACTTTTGGATAGGCCTACACGGAACAAAAAATCCGTCGACCAATATAACAAAAGAAAATATCACCGTCATGTACGTGCAGTATTTTCAGGGAAATATGATTTTCCAGGAAGATTTTTACAACAAGAAATGCAACTGCTTCGTTGAAAACCTCCATATACATCGCTTCAACATATAATTATCGACATTTCCTATTATTATCCAGTTGGTACTTCTGAAACCATACTAGAATGAGGTCTTTCACCAACATAACAAACTCAAACATCAAAATCATAATTGTATTTTTGAAAGTATTTTAAAGGATATTGTGATTTTCCAGAAAGAGATCTCAAATAAACCTCTGTAATAAACGATAAACATATAATCTCACACATTTTTCATGATTCATTTAACTAAAAAAAAATATATCAAAAGATCAAACTTATAAATTTACAACTGGATGTTCAAATAGACAAATATTTTCATCATTTTTCAGTTGGTAGACGAACATCTTCTTCCGTGGATACAAGTGGAATACGTAGTTTTCTGATAAAGTCTACCTGAGGGCATGGATATAAGAAATTGTTGACGTGCTAAGTGCCTAATGCGTACAGCTTCTATCTTAGCTAGAGCCGAGATGTTCGTTTGCGATTAATCTAATTAGAGAGTAAACCCAATTAGGCCGAGTGTTCTAATGAAGCTAGAAATCTCAACACGCGACTAGGAGATAGACACGCAATGGTGTTTGGACAGTTCTCATTAGGATAAATATGGATATATTATGTTGAATCTTCCAGTTGAATATTTTTATATGGGAATATGTTTTTTTTCATAGATAATAATTATGTTTGGAATTATCAATCAATATATGGATGTAGCATACTGATTATCAATTTTAGGTCCAGGTTTTCAATAGTTGGTTGATGGTGAGGTATTATTTGTTTTGAGTTGTAAAAAGCTTGGTATCTCTCTTGATTACTTTCCTTCATCGAATCATCAGTTGACCATTCTGAAGAATTCTATAAGGATTCATGCCGTGTTGTAGCTCAAAAATTATTCTGATCGATAAGTGTTCATATCATAGTGAATTTGTCGTAAGTAAAATTTGTCGTAGAAGTACAGTAAGTTCTAAATAAGTAATCAATCACAATATTTAATTTTCCAGACTATGGCCCAATATTATTATTAATTTTTTATCATTTTGCTCTATTCATTATTCTGTTATTTTCATTCTTATATTATTCTGTGTCCAATGGGCAACCTTTTGTAACGCAGATACTTTATTTTTCACTGATATAAAGTATTTGTATAGTGGCCTATATACAGTAGAAATACTACATTCCCACGGAATAGGTATACAATAACTTTTTTTCTCATACTATTCTATCGTACTACTAGACTATATGATAATACATATTCCAAGACCCCACTGTTAAACTACACTAGGAAAACGCCATATATGCGTTGTTGTACGAGCGATATAGTAATAGTATGTTGACTTTTTTGTCAAACTTTTGCCTATATTCGCCAATTGGGTGACATTTATAAGTTATAAATGGGTAAAAACTGTTTCGAGTGGTACCAATTTAGCACATTTTATGGGTTTTCTTCAAAATGGCTTTCTCGATCAAGCTGAAAGTTTTCAGAAATGTGTATCAAAATGTAACTCAACTTCACGCAAAATTTCATTCTTTTTGGAGAATAAAAATATATTTTTTTTTTCCACTGTGTTATTCTATGGGTATTTTTGAAATTTTCTAAAATTCATAAGAAAAAAGTTATCATCCGATAATGCCACAAAACTATACAAGTTGATAGCTGTAGCTCTTTGGCCTGTGGAGAACCGAAAAAAAACATAAACAAAAAAAGCATAAGAACGAACACCAATTTTCTCAGTATGTTAAATTGTATCCTCGCTAAAGCTCGTTTAATAAGATCTATATTTTTCGAGCTGATTTTCTCAAAAGTTATTAGAACAAATCGTCAATACCAACTTATTAATCTGAAGATATGCGTTCGACTTGAATCGAGAGATACACAGTTAAAAAAACATTGGAAAATATTCAGTTATCCAGAAATTGCTACGCCTGTCTATCGATCTAATGCTGGTTACACGGCTTGGAATAGCATGTGTCAGCAGGTATGGAAGATTAGAACAAAAATTAATTGTAGAATATTCAAATTGGTGATTATTTATTATTAATGTGAATCTTGATTTGTCTTGATGAATTAAATTGAATGAGCTGACACCGTATTTGATGAATTATTCAGCACGGTTTGTCATTTGGAATGGTACTTATATAATGCCGAGAGACCACTGATTCTGTAAATTCAACCGAAGCGCTTCTTGTAATAAAAATGAAATAATTAACTTAATTTATCAAGTGAATTATAGCCAAAACTATCCAAAAATATGTGCTTAATAGGCATGGAATCCAACAAATACTCATACAGTATATGTATTTAAATGCTATGCAAATTAGTATGAACATATGAAGTCATTTTTGAAAAATGAAATGACAGAAACTTTTTCATATTTATAATGATGTTATATAATATGATCAAGGTGCGATGTAATAGTCAAGTTTACCTGTCTCTATACTGAACCTTTTCTGCTTCACCACTACCGATCTCCCTATCATATCTCTTATCGACAAATATATTTACGTAACATTATTTCTGGTTCTTTCTCCCTTGGTACTCGATCAAGATTGTAGTAACCATATTTAATTATTCACGAATTGTTTTTCGTTTTTCCTCGACGTGTATATCGTCACCCTTTGTTTTCTTATTTTCCACCACGTTCTTTTGTTTACATTCTTAATCGATATCTTTAGATCTCATTATCTAGCGAATAATTTCACATTTTCACCTACTCATTCTCTCTCATTCTTTTCCACCCGTAGTTTTTTTTTCATTACTTGATATTCTATTCTTCTTTTCAGAGAGGATGTTTCATAAAAGATTCTATAGAAGGGACAGTCGAAAGTTAACATTAGAACAATTATTTTATTTCACTTCGTATTTTTTAATGGTTACGGAATTCGATTTGAAGATTCAAAATAACTTGTAAGTGTTTTTTTTTTCATATGTAATGAGACAGCGCTTTTCTCGGCGTACCGCCTCTTTCGTGTGCCTTCGGCGGTTTACTAGTTGAAGCTGCTTGTTAACGTGTCTTGTGCCGAAGGCGCGTTTAAGGCCTCGCTTCATTAGGTAACAAAATGTGTTTGTTATTAGACTTTCCGAAATGCTACGTCATAATACCTAAGGAAAAATGTATATTTTTTTATATTATTTTATTTTTTGTTGGTTATATGAGGTTGAAGATTGAAGACGGATATTAAGACATCGGTATCAAGTTTCCGACCAAAACGAAAGGCATCACATTTTCTGAAACGTTTACACGGTTTAGAGTTGCATTAGTGTTTGATTTTTTTTTATGTGGAAAAGTAAATTATTCTTGAATAAATTTTCTATACCGTGAATATTATTTATTATGGACGTTAAAAAGTGAGCACTTCTTCGAAATGTCCGTTTTTAGCTGTTAGATTTCACACCAAATAGTCATACTTTGATTTTATTACTAATAACTTGGCATCTCTTTATGTAACCACTTATTGTATATTTACATAACCTAACTAAAGCTATTCACCACATACATAGTTGTGTGTTATTACAACATAATTTCAGTGAGCACTTTTACCAATTGTTTTAAGTTCTTGCAGGTGTATATTATTGATATGCCTACTCACATACTTCAAGCAAACGTTCAGTCCTTTGAATTGTATATTTAATTGCCCCGATGAATATTTATTCGATGTTATTGATTATTGACGCTTCACGACCCCACCAATAGCAAGGTTATTTTGGAGCGGCGAGTTGGACTGACGTGTAGTGAAAAAATACATTATGCTGAATTCGAACCCACGTCGGTTCGACTGCCGTCTACACGGTCATGCTTCATTATTCCAAACCAATTCACCATGGTTTTCTCGCTATGAGACGGGTTATAATAATCATGAAGACAACTGGAATTGTTTGAAGTTATGCAGAAAATCCACACTTTTTCACCCTTTTTTTGTCAATATCAGTTCTATTATTTTCATTTTTTTCGATTAAGAAAATGAGATCTACATTGAAATTCATGAGTTCGATGAGGAATTTGTGAAAATTCAAAAAAGACGTTTGAATGGTGTATTTCTAAAAAATGTGAAACTTAAATCAGAAAGTAGACCTGATACTATTTTAATTCATGAGATTTGTTATCATTAGAACCCACCAAGAAATTCTTGTCAAAAAAATAAATCACTTTTAAACATCAGGTTATCAGAACATATTACAACACCTCAAATAACCGCATAGCGTTTCTCGGGGTCTCTGACCAATCTCGATACAAAAACCAATTCATATAGAGACACGTCGTTCTATTTTACTATGTCATACCAATTAAATCTCAATTTCCATGGCCCGCCATTTTACACAACACCCCCCCCCCCCCCCCGCTCAAGAAAAAACCAACCTCTCTCTCTAAAAAAAACATAATGGAACGAACACGGTCTTTTGTATCGCCTAAAGAACCATCTCTATTCAATCCTCTATACGAAACCGCGTCGCAACAATCATTATAGTTAAGCACTTTTAAAACGCGTGCCTAAATCTTTATTGTTGACGATTCAATAGTTGAATGACAGTGTACATAACCACGGAGTCGCTATAGCAACGAACACACATATCCGAACGTGAGGTTGTATCCAGGTTGGAAGATTGTGAACGATAACAAACCCTCGTTGGGACAAACGACGTTTGGAATAATAATGATAGACAAAGATATATATATAAAAAAATATATATGAAGAGAATGAAAGTAAGTTGAAATAACAACTAACTGACTGACACAAAAAGAAAAGATGGCTTTTATAGCATATTTTTTTTTTATTTGTTTTGTTTTATAAATATAATATTATTTCGTTTTGTTTGTTGTCTTTTTCTTATACTTGGTTTGCTCTCTCACTCTCCATCTCAACGTCTACAAGCAAGCAACCAACAATCTTTCAACAATGATATCTATGTATATATATAAAAACATTACTCAATACAAGTTTTTTTCAGGGAACGCGATTCCAGAACCTCTTTTCAATACATGTCAAAACGTATAGCAACATTAACTATATGTAAGAAACACCTTGGGCTATTGTGAGTATCGACTCAGGTAGGTATATAGAGAGTCAATCGATTTGTTATCTAAAAATATAGCATTTCTGATTAGAAGGTTTAATAAGGTAATTTAGTATATCGAGTCGAGTTCTATACGTTAAAGTTAATTGTATTTCAAGATACAAAACTCGAGAAGACAATTTCAAACGAACAATGAGAGCTTGTGTTTATATAATGTATTTATTTGAATATCTTTGATTTATTTATCCATCCAGAAGACTTTTTTCTTTGAATGTATCCATGAATATATTTTATGTCGTATCATTTTTGCAGTCATGTACGTAACAAATTCGTCAATGATATATATATATATATATATATATATATATATATATATATATATATATATATATATATTTATATATAATATATATATATATATATATATATATATATATATATATATATATATATATATATATATATTGCACACATATAGTTTCTTGATCACACCATATAAAATGGATGAATATCTTTGGCTAATTCTCATGGACATTTTCTAACCACTTTCCAAGAATACAGAACAATTTTCCATGTTCAGATTTCTGTATTAGCTAAGAACACAGTCATTTCTATCCTCAATTATTATTGAAATTGCATTCTTGATTGATCAATTCTTTGATAATTCTATACTTCATAACAGAATAGTTGTTTTTTGAGAATATTCCTCAGATTTCTCAATAGAACATTAATCGTTCCAAAAAAAAATGTTCGTTTCAATTCCCATGAATTCACGGCAAAAATAATCTAATTCATTGGTATTGGTTTTGAAAATATTTTGACCACTTAACAATCGTTTTGGAACCACGTGTAGGCCTATGTGAACATGAGTTAATATTGTAGAATAATCAGAAAACAATGGTTACCCACTAATTATTTCCTATCTATCGACTGCCATGATAAAGACTACGTTATGTTAACAATGAAATGTCCTAAACTACTTGAAAAAATGCCTCGAATTATGATATGAAAAGTGGAAGGACAAAGTAATCGTCTGAAGAATCCGACTTGCTCGTTTTTCAGTATATCATCATGATTTTCTGGTTGGGTGTGAAAAACAACATATTTATACCTCAAATTACGTGAAATCTTTCGACCTAACACAACATGCCAGCAATATTTCTCATGTTTCAACTTGCTAGGCTACTCACGACTGCGGCCAACACTCGTGAATATAATTGTAGTATATAGTATATACATGATGCCAACTGAAAAAAAAACGAAAATATACACGACATTATAAGTTCTGGTCATTGTAGTGTATGCTTAGTAATAAGCAATATCATGAATTCGTTGCTGTTATGGTTGTAGGCCTGCTATGTAAAGTGGTTGAGTTGTGTATATACATAGACAAAGGTATATGCAAGTATGTAGCATGAATGTTAAATTATTAAAACGGTTGTTAATCCCCCGTTTAGAACCTGGAATTTGTGTCATGAAAAGTTACATGAGGTACACGATTTTATTATAAATTCTATGTTTTAAATTATTTACATGTCGAACGAGTTCATATCAACAATTATTTTCGAGAAATTACCCCTTCGTTGATGCGCTGGTAATCCCGTTTCGGATGAGAAATTGTCGAGGTTCAACGAATTGGCAACTTCATAATTAAAATGATTTTTTTTATATTGGGTTTTAATAACGCACTATATTGATGACTACGATCTATTGGCGTCGGTGGATGATGAATGAGATGATGGGATGATGAGATGAAAATTTATTTTATTATGTGTTTTGGATGGTGGGAAGGAGTCGGTCGTGGCCTGTAGTTAAGGAACCATCCCAGTATCACCCTGAACGACAGAGGGAAACCACGAAAATCTCCTGTCAGGATGGTTGACCATGGCAGGAATCGAACCCCGGTCTCCCGATTGACGGTTCAGTGTGTTACCACTCGGCCATGCGCCTCGGTATAATGCTTTTTTTCCGCTTGAAGTCGCAGCGGCGCTTTTAGATACGCATTTTCGTGGCTAATCGAAAACTTAGTCCAGTACTTACTTAGTTAGTTGATACTACCGTTTAGCTATTGATGTTTTTTTATGGTAGCCATGGTCAGACAAACTACATAGCTCACTGAATGTGCATGAGCCTATATTAATCAATAATTGTATTATATAAAAATTCAGAGAAATGCAAGGTCTATATTATATATTAAATTGAGTACGCATACAGATTGTGTTATTTGAATGAACCTAACAATGTGATTCATGTTTTTATGGGAAAATATAATTTTTTTTTTCGTCGAAGTCAATTTCTCTTCTCGTATTTATTCATAAACACGTTGTAAATTAATTGAATGATTGTTTCAGATTATTTTCTTTATCGATAATGATTTCTGAGCCGTCTCTGACATCAGCTAGTTAACTTGTTTTTATCTAGCATGGATACTAACAGTTAGCAATAAATCTATTTTTTCTGCTCCTTCAAGACGACTCACATCTAGAATTATCCTCAAAAAAGCAGTGTCACGATTATCCCCGTTTGAATACTGGAAAACAAATCTCAACAGAAGTGCCTATCAGCTAGTAAGAATTTTTTTCTCTTCAAAGTATACACTTTTGACAACATTACCACATATTTAATTAAATAGAAACTCAATGGCTTACAATATACTCTTGGAGTGTCCATTTTAGAAGCTTTCCAAACTTGTTAATTTTAATGTGCTGACAATCATCTTTTCAAGGATTAAAAACTTACTAAATATATACTTACCAAGTTATCACGTGAGCGTGTGTTGTATACATGATCCATGATAAAAGTCGGTGGAAATCAGACAACTAGATTTTAAAATGCCTTCATATACTTACATGAACGAAGTCAGAAAGTCGTCCACATGCATGGGATACACAAATATCACCGTTAAATAATAGTATAACGATCTTATTTTTAGTGACAATTATTTTTTTCAGGATGAGAATCACTTTGAATATCACAACTACATATTTCAAAAGTTTTGAATGTTTACTTTTTCTTGTTCTACTTTTTAATGTTTCTACTTTTAATGTTCTACTTTTTCAAGTAAATGCATTTATGTACATTTTATACATGTATCTGACTCTGTACTGTGAATATTGTAAATTAATTATAATAATGTACAGTGAATAATTTTTATAATATTATCATCATCTAATTGACATTGACAATATCATTATGTATGATCAATCTGTCCAATAAACATATTATTATTATTATTATTATTATTATTTCACATCGAGTTCATGAAATGATCAAAGTTTCTAAAATCATCCAGTGGCTGGACTATTTTCTCATTTCGTGGGTACGAATAAATAATGGCTCTTATTCATTTTTTTTTGTTGGAAGCTTTCTCATTTTATATACACCGGTGTTATTTATCTACGGCAGTTGTTTGTGACTGGATTTGAGGAGTTGGCAAATAATGAAGTGAACGAGGCTACAATGGATCTACAAATGATGTTTATCTTGTATATCATATTTATTGTATATTTACATTTGAATCAATACATAACATTTGAATAATACATTATAAACACTTCATTTGCGTAAGTTATAATTATGAAATATGTCTTTGTGTGTATTTGATGATAATATTTTCAACTAGAATTTTCTACAAACTAATTATTTTCGTTGTTACTTCATACTCGTCTCATTTTTTTTTTTTTTTTATTGGTATTTTCATGTTTTGAAATTATTTTCATTTTCATTATTTTTAATTATTTTGAATTATTATTCTGATATCGTTTAATTGTTACGTCTGTATACCAATGTTTCCGTTGAACTTTCTTCAGTTTCTTAATGCAACGTGAAAATTGAAATTTCTGAATCATTTGTAATAATTCGAAACAAAACCGTAATGATTGTGAAAAATGAAACACATTTCATGGTTACTGTAACAGAATCTCTTGCAAGAGGCGGAATTGATCAAATAATGTGTGTATGGGTGGACTCCTGAGAATTTGGAAATATTTTGAAAATGACGAAAAAAATGTGAAAAACATTATTTGATTGAATTATTCATCAAAACAACAAATTTTCTCTTTCATTTATAATATAAATGAAATATTAATAATCAAATGATATGAATATTATCTTCTATTTTGATGTTGAAACAGTAGTTTTTGTTCCATATGATGAATCAATACACACTAATAAGAATATTATTCACTTATTCAACTCACATTTCACCAGCTAAAACAACTGTCCAGTTTTGCCAGTCTTCAAATATTCCTTATCTATCACACATTATACCTATACAAGCACATCTACTCAATTTAGAAGGTAGCGCTCATCATAAATTTATAGTTGAAATAACGATTAGGATCTCTACATCTTATTAACACGGCAGGCTTATAGCAACAATGATGCGTTATAGCTTTTCGTTGCCATGGTTTCAAGATAACAACCTTCTTAAGTGGTTCAAAAACCGATAACTAGAACGGTCAAATGGCCGGCAAAGGGCTATGCTCACAAATACAGCAAGATTATATGAGACATCCAATAGTTATATCATAATATCATTCGACCGTTTCGAATACCTGAAATTGTCTTGTCAATTAATCGAAAATTTCAACTCCTAAATTTCCCTTTTTAATACTTCTTTAGTAGCCTATAAAGATACACAGAATTCTCATTAAACTAGTCTTTCTATATCTATAAGGTTCATAAATGTATTTTTAACAACTTTGTGTCCCTCTGCTCGATAGCTAGTGAGACATCTTAATTAGCTGAGAAACGGGAATTATATTAAAAGTTGTTTTGAAAAAGTTAAAAGGCTGATTGAGTTGTGAAAATTCCGATCAGTCGAGTTGATTGGATGTAAACTGATCGATTTGACTGATAAGAAATCGGGATATGAATTCGAAATAATTGTCATGATGGAGGGATCGTCTGCATGTGCGATTAAAAGACATACCATTCTGTCGGTTATCTGCAGATCTTGAATGCTTGATGTTTTGCAAATATGTTTTTTGCGGTATTTCGATTTGCATTTGGATAGTTTTATATTGTCAAACGTTTGAACACTTCAATTCTCTCATTAACATTCACGGTCGAGTGATTCCAGCTTTCAAGAATCATCCAGGGATGAGGATGAGGATGTGGAAAGGGTTCAAAGGATTACTGTGAGAAGGGTTACAGGTAGGGTTAGGAGGTGGAAATGGGATGAGAATGAAAGGGGGGAGAGGGTAAGAATGTTGGAGAGTCCAACTGAGATGATGAGAGACCTGGGGTGGCAGAAATTGGAAATACGGAGGAAGGAGGATCGTTTATGTAATTTCTTCAGGGTAATGGAGGGAGAGGGGGGGTGGGGGGAGCTGCATGAGTTGATAAAAAGAAATAAGTCAGGGTATGGAGGTAGGCGGGGTCATGATAGAGTGGTAGTCATAAAGGGGGCTACATTAGATGTCGGTAAATTCTCTTTCTTAAATAGGACAGGTAGGGACTGGAATGGGCTTAGTAGAAATGTTTTTGAAGGGGATGAAATCAGGTTAAAGTTATTCCGTCAGAGGGTTAATGAGATGGTGGGATAGGGGTACTTAGGGAACTTGCCACCGCGCATTTATGTGCATTTGCAAGAGTTAAGTAATAATAAATAATCCAGAAACAACATTCAATTATAAGGTTGATCAAGAGGTTGATGTAGAGGAGAAGTAGCTACATCGTTCCTGCATGTATTCCTGACCTCGCGAAATGTTATGGTGTTTCTGAGGAATACTGGGGTATGTTATCAGACTTCTTCTTGGAGTAAGGGCGGCTAGTCCTCCCATTCTTCATTACTTTTTGGAAATTATTTGATATATCAAAATCATTCATTCAAGGATTTGTCTTCACAATCTTGAGAAAATCTTCACATTCTCCACAACAATCTCTTCAGCGTTTCTTAATCAACTTGATATATAATTATATTCTTGTTTTCATTGTTACTCATTAAGTTTTTGATTTTGTTAACATTATTTCATCTCATTTCCACTGGCGGGAATTAAAATTCCAAATTTATAGTAAGCTGAACTTTCATGGTAATTCATCGTGAAGATGAACAGACATGAATAAGTAATTATCTCTCACGTATCACTTTTTGATTGTATAGCTGGGTTAGTTTCCACCAATTGACACGTTTCCCCATGAGAAACTACATACGTTTTTTCATTATTCTTCCATTCGATATTATTAGAATATTGATTTCTGGAAAAAAAAAATATTCACACAAGAAATAGTAATCTCGGTGAAATTAATAGTACAATTATCTAAATGATGGTAATCTCAGTAAAATAATGGTGAACTAATATTGAAAATAATTATCATAATAATAATGAAATGAAATATTTGCAATAAATTAGTATACATTACTCCTTTCAAAATCAATCCATTATGAATGGTGTTTTTATAGCACAAGTATCACTTTCAGTAATCGAACCAAGGCCTATTAACATGCTGAATTAATGAGTAAGGATATCATTTAGTATGGAATTTATATCCACTTCTGAAAAAAAAAAATACTCAAGATACTAAAGCAACTTCTCAATATCGATTGCTGTTTTTTTTTTTTTTTTACAACCTTCACTCACTGTCTTCGGTAGCTTCGATTCACTTTAAATTATCAAAATGATAAGCTTTCTTACACGCTACCGAAACCGTGCCGTTCGTTAATAACTAGTGCAGTCCCGTACCTGTTACCTTTTCCATTCTAACAAGTTACACACAATATATTATAGGCTCGTAATCATTGACGTGGACATTTAACCAGTGGCGGACTAGGCATTTGTAAAGACGAAACAGTTTCTCCCTTGGTTTGTTGGAAAAATTTTCCAATTTTTAACAACCATTTTTCGATGATTCATGTGGACTATCGAAATTTTGAGAATATCGTTTTGATATAAATTCAAAATCTTCCATCTATTCACTGAATTGTGGAATGAACTATCTGAATGAGTATCTTGATTGCTTATTCATGCAATATGTAGCGTATTTCTTACACACACACATATATATATATATATATATATATATATATATATATATATATATATATATATATTTATATATATATATATATATATATATATATGTATATATATATATATATATATATATATATATATATATATATATATATATATATATATATATATATATAAATATATATATATATATATATATATATATATATATATACATAAATATGTATATATATATATATAAATATATATATATATATATATATATATATATTTATATATATATATATATATATATATAGACGTTTTTAATCTCACCAATTCAATATATTTTGAAAGTACAAAATTGAATGGACAAAAAATAGAACCCAGCTCAAATAAACCATTCAACCTAATAAACTCAACTATATGTAGTTGGTGAAGAAGGACTAAAGAAGGAGAAGTAGAAAAAAGAGAAAAGGAGGAAGAAGGAGTAAATGGAACTGATTCATATAATTCGAATGTGAAAACAGGTAACACCAATTTTGACAAATTTACCAAAAGAAAATATTTCACTCTTCAACTCTACATTGTTGTCATGTCATCTGTGTCCGAACTAACCATCATTGACATAAAAAGATTCAACTATGTATGATTAGCATTGCATAGCCTCGAGCAAACAGGCCATGTTATTACGGATCCGATATTTTTCCTATGTACACGCAGACTCATTCAACTCAGAACTGTTTAGTTTTTGGATATAATTAGTTCGATCATTTTTTAAAAACTTCATCTCAAAGTTAAAAAAAAAGGATTAGGTTTGGCAAGAAAATCTTGAAGAACAGAATCTCTCCAAAAACTTTTATATTTCTCCCGAATGTGAACACAGGAATGATAACCATAACAAATTTGTATGCACTCTTGACCAGCCGTTTTGAACGAAATAATTCCATACATGTTTTTCATTCATCAAATATATGAAAATGTCTGTAGAATTATGATGGCGAGGTTCACGGCTTCCTAGATTTAATATTCACTCAATGGAATAGGCTTCTGTCATGTGACGTCACTCATTGTTGAAAGAGACAGACAACAATGTCCACCAGTTCGAATTGACCAATCACAATATTTGGAAGTCCACCAGTTCGCTGTATTGCTATGGTAACGATTGTTTGTCATTTGTTAAGTGACAGAAGCCTCTATATTTTTCTACAATCAAGGTGTCTACAGTTTTTGATTATTCTCTATTCATAAATATCGCTCATCCTACAACGCATACTCTTTTTTTGCTAAGTATAACATCATCTTATATATCCAGCTATAATATCAGTACTACCGCCACTGCCTACTATAGATATACGCTGATCGGGCACGTTTCAAACCATACGCAATACCTCCAACTATTAATTATAAAGATACGCGTACCTTTACTAATGTATAGCTATGTAATTACTGTGAGTATTACTACTAACAGTTCTACATCGTCTGTCGTATATCGCAGTGCTTGGTGGTGATATATATCGATATATATCGAAATAGAGATCGATGTATCGGCATCCCGGACAGTGATTAGTAGCTGGACTCAGAGTTGAGGAGAGAGTTTCATAGAAGATAGTCTGTTTGAATGGCATACGACCATTATCCCTTCTACATTGTAGAGATCAGTGATTGTTGAAAATGTGATTGGAATAATGATATGGAAATGATTGTAGCAGTCGGAATTGAAATATTAGAACCTCAATGTTGGTTAAACCACATTCAAAATATATATATATATATATATATATATATATATATATATATATATATATATATATATATATATATATATATATATATATATATATATATACATACGTCTTTTTGTGAACGCTACTTCCGATAAGATGTGAAAAGTGAGGAAAATTACATCTTATCTGGTATAATTTAGACTTGGGGCTCACAAAACGAAAATAAAATACATAATCGTAGTTTGAGTATTCTTGTGAAATACTTTTATATTCTGAGTGGAAAAATATCAGCGGCACTGAATAACAGTAGTGTCTTCTTCAAATCATCAGTATCATTACTGAGTTGAAAACCGATGGAAAAAAATCCAAGGAGAATTTCTTCTGTTGGGAGTATAGAAATCATCGTCATTATTAACATGTTACTAGGATTTACAATTTACAATTAGCATAAAATTATAAGATATCCTCTTCTCATGGTTTTAATTATCCGGGGTATTTTTGAGAGGAAAGTAGATTGAAAAGTACGGTATTAAATTGGATTTGTATATAAAGTTGCAGGTCGTTTATAATCGCAGTATACGACCCCCCATGAAGTATCTCTCTCTCAATTTCCACTGATCCATTCCACTTTTGGAAATCATGTACAAAATACGTCGATTCATTAATTGTCACTTTCTATACTAACAGTGTTCGATTTTCAAAAATTAAAATCATCAAAGTATAGTCTTCTTTGTCGATTAAAAACTGGAATCTATTGAGTTCGAAATGTTAAAAATTGCATTGATAATTGTTTTTCATAGTATGTTATTCAAGATCAAGTCAATTTAATGGTGAGCAGAATGTACAAGGATGTAACGAAATTGGTTAATCATTAAATTATTGAAGGTTTATTTGCATACCAGCTGGTGGAGTTCCACTCAATTTAAATCAACGAGTTTTGCAAATAACTGAATCCTTCACAACTGGGTTATTTTGATACCAAAGTATATTTATTACTGTCATTCTATCACTGTACATCGAGTGAAGAAAATTATGACTCGAAGAAATGTATTTTGAAATAAAAATAATTCTCCACATAGACTATTTCTTGTTTCAAAGTATAAACACGATGAAAAGTCCGAAACTTTCTGAAGAGGTTGTTTTTAATGATTTCACTAGAAATTCCGTATTCTGTAATTGGAGTAAATCAAACTGGCTTATGACTATTCAAACTGTGCGTAAACAGTCAAAATAAGGAATATTGAATATTCTCAAAGTGTGGAGTCAAGGTTGAATCTGCATGTATGTATGAAATGAAGTATACCTATATAGGTCCATATGGAAGTTCATGGATTTCGGATTGAATATATATATATATATATATATATATGAATATGTGGACATGTATAAATACGGCAATTACCCGTCTTACTGGAGAAATACATACCGTCGCTAGACTCTCAACCATATCACAGTCGTTATAAGGCTATTATTTTGTCACGTCATATGCATCACGCTATAGACCAAGTATAAATCAATTACATTTTCATCCAGTAATTTAATAAAAACTTGTCTCATTTTTGCTGTTATGTCATACTTGTAACTAATGTTACAACGAGCTAGTAGCAACTCCGGCCTTGTTTAATCGCCTTTAATGGCCGATGAATTCCGCCCGATACATTCCGATTCCATCAAATAATAACACAAAAAGTAGTCGTATAGGAAATTCTTGAGATCTCTTGGTTCACTTTTCTTATGAGCAATCTATATACGCATATATATATATATATATATATATATATATATATATATATATATATATATATATATATATATATATATATATATATATATATATATATAGATATATATACACACGATATATAGCGAAAGCGAAGATAGGCCTATACGTTTTTCCTGGTCGTCAATAACTTTTTCTGTTGAAATTTCTCGAATTCAATATTTTCTCGTTCGACAACTTCTGAGCGGTGAACAGATAGTTTCGGATTAACTTATTTGTACAAGAAGAATGCCGATGGTTTTTAGTTTATCGAAAAGTTGATAGTTAACGTGATCGTTTTTATTGCTTGAAATATCTTTTCGTCTTGTCTTGTTGGATGTATTTATATTGGTAAGACAATTCGTGGCATGAAAAAGTCGAGATGATTTTCTGATAGGAATGGAGGAATCTTATTTTGGAATATTTGAATGTGATTTTTTTGCCCTGATTATAAACATAGAGAAGTATCTTGACATGTCAAGTAAATATGATCGTCGAAAGATAGCAGTTTATCAAAACTTTTCATCACATATTCTCAATTGTCCATTCATTTTAGTTCATTACATCACTGGAAGTTGGAAAAATTCGAATTTCTCAACGAGAAAATTATTTTACTATAGTCAGTAACTCTTTCATCATCATTGAGTCGATATTTTCTGGAGATATGTGTCAATATGTGCTTTCATGAATTCATTCCTGATATACCGTAATTCAAATTCATTTCACAATAATGTATCTTCCGGTGTATATAGGCTATAGGAATGTATATATATGGAATGGCATATTTCAGAACGAAAATCACATCTATTCATAAGTAATTTTTTTTATGTACTCTCTTATTTTCAGTCAAGGTTTTGTATTTACTATCATATTCTACAAAACCATTTCAGGATCAACAAAACACGATCAAAAGAATTCTCATATTATCTCGTGTACATCCGACATGGAAATATCAATTACTACTGTAGATAATATCATGAATATTGTATACGATTGAGAATATTCTCTGACTGGTGATCTACAAAGAACACGTACACACAAGCCCGCTGTTGTCAAAGAATGAGGATAATGTCTTTTAGCCAGCTTATGAAATATGGGTTTCTTGACATTATGCCTTAAGCCATAATCCTTTTTACACGAACGAAAAAATAAAGATCTGAAAGCGCTTCAATGTATATGTTTATTTTCATTATTAAATTGCTTTTAATGATATGTTCATGCAAATGAGAGTCATTAAAAATCTGTAATATCAATGTTGTGTGTTCATTTTTTATTGTTCAGGAATATATATTCGAATTGAAAAAGTTTTATGGAATATTAATGATATCCAATTTATGCCATATACATGCTTGGATGAAACAATAAGTACTGAAATGGTATTTACATGAGAAAGTACAGATGGAATCTGTGCCCAAGTTCTGAATCAATTATGTTTTTTCAAATGTGATCTAAACAAATCAAATGGGAATAATGATGTTGAATTACCGTCAGTATAAATTCCTGAGCTGATCAAATCATACGAATAATACACTATAATATCAAGTATTTTGATACGCGAACTGTATGGGTTCACGCATCAAAATGAAACTGTTTCAAATATTCTAAATTGAACTTTTCTCCATAACTTATCCCCTGGGTTCATATTTTGTAATTTAATAGCTATATTAATATTTTAAAGGCACTAAATTGAATTTAAATATCAAGATGTATATTTTTGAGGCCATACAAATGTGAAATTTGAATATAATAACATATTTTAAACGATTTGTTCACGTCAATTCGAAAGGTATACACGCAAAGCCTCTGGCGGTTGTTCTTATAAGTCATAATTGAAAGAAATCCAGTTGAAAAAATAACGTTTTTGTTGGTTTATTAGCACCTTCCAGGCAGATTTATATGTTTTCAAAATAAACATATTATTTACTATTTCAAAATGTTTTCATTATTTTGAGAAATCTTCACTCTTGAGATGAGTGAGTACTCTACAGTATTTCTAGATGGATAGAGAGGAGACCTACAAGGTTGTGAAGGAATTTTCGGAACATATAACTCCGTATTTTCATAGAATGATCATATGTAGGCCTATACAATTGTATTCACGAAAGGAGAAGGTTGTCTACTATGATAACAGAGACAAATATCACCGTAATATTTTCTTTTTTGGCCTACAGCCACATGCAGTAATTTGATTATCGATCATTTTTTAGGACTAGATTTGAGATTGGAAACACAATTCAATCTTTCAAATTAATTCTTTGTGTATGAGTATATGCAAATCAAAAGTATCTATTCATATATATATATATATATATATATATATATATATATATATATATATATATATATATATATATATATATATATATATATATATATATGTTTACATAATATTGAAATTGAAACTTGATTCAAAATCATTGTCCCATCATGGTCCATATTTGTTTTGATATTTATTCATTTATTTTCCACACTCACGAATGTCATATACGTTGGCAAGGACAACAAAGATGTTCACATTTTTTGATGAGAATACAATATTTTTCAGAAATATATAAGAAAAATATTGTATTCTCATCAAAAAAAGTGAACAATTATATAAAATGATAGAAATAAAATGATAAAATGATGAATGATAAAGGGTGAGAAGAAATGATTACATACGTCAATAGATCTCAGTCATCATTACAGTGCGTCGTTAAAACCCAATATGAAAAAAAAATGAAAAAATGAACACATATATGATATAATGATGGTATATATTGATTCAGCGTCTATCATTATTGTGGGAAGTTCTGATGAATATCACATCTCGATATTGAATATTATGTATGAACAAAATGATGAATTCTCCAACTTTCATTCACTCCATATCGAATATTTATCATTTCAATATTCTCCTACTCATTCGAACACATAAGAAAAACCTCTTTCCGTTATATATTACGAATAAGAAATACATTCATACTGACATAAACTCTTCGATTAGAACAAGACGATTTAATTAAACAGAATGTCGGTAAAACAGGATAGGGTGTAGACCATCACCTAGATCTGATTAAATAGAAGCCTCCAGTACTGACACCTGCATTCCCTAGATGAATCCGTTCGATAAATAAAAAGTTTTCAGTAAGAGTGATATATTATTATATGAAAGGGATTAATATTAGGATCCTCCCAACCGTTCCATCATGATTGAAACATGAAAAAAAATTGTGTGTATATATATATATATATATATATATATATATATATATATATATATATATATATATATATATATATATATATATATATATATACTTGTATCTACAAAAGAAGATCGTCAACCAACATAACACATAATAATATTATCATTATATTCGAATGCTTGAAGAAGTTTCAGGAAATTCTGATTTTTCATGACGAATTTCAGGGTGAAAAACGCAACTGCATCTCTCAAAAACGTGAAAATCTTTGAAGTTGAAGCAAGACTATGGTATATCACCAAAGTTTTTAAGGTTATTCAGTTGGTGGATGACCTTCTTTCCTCGTGCATGACTTGTGATATCACAATTGTACACTTTTCTGGTGTATTTTGAGATTCACTCATTTTGTAAAGTGAGATTTATATTAGAAACAAAGCTACGTCTTTTAAAAATGTTAAATAATTCAAGATGATTCAATATTCAATATTAGTATCATCCTCTCCTCATATTGTACTCTGAATATTTCTTAATTTATCTTTTTGTGCAATATTTTATTTCATCATTATTAGTATCCTATCCTTTTTTCACTATATATGACAATTCTATATAACACAATTGTACATTTATGCTATTTTCATGTATGACACTGTGTTCCATTGAATAAACATATCATTATATTATATCATGTTATTATATGATTATATTTTATATTATTATTGTGCCATTGTGGTGCCCCGTCCAAACGATCCTATCTTTCATCCATAGCCTTGATTGAGGAACAATGATTTTGTATCAAGTTTCGATGTGATTAAAAAAAAATATATATATGTATATATATATATATATATATATATATATATATATATATATATATATATATATATATATATATATATATATATATATATATATTATGTAAGATGCAGCGTATTTTTCAGAATTACTTTGGTTTTTTTTATCATCCATTTTGTAGACAATCTTCTCATTTTGTAGTGAATACAAGTTCAAACCGGAGTTTGATCAAGTCGAAACAATCAAAAGGTAACATTCCGTCACAGTAACCAGATGATCCATTAAGGAAACTCGCCTAATAGTGCTAATTAGTGTGAAGTTGCTGATTAATTATTATTATATCGAAACAGAAGTTACGTTACTATCTAGGAAATGTGTTATGTTCTATGACCTAATTTTCACTTTCATAATTTGTAATAAAGAAATATTTCATTTATATTATTAATTCAGATTCAATTATGATTTGACGAGTTGGTTCAGTTAAAATACGACCTAGATTCGTTTATGTTTATTCGATACTTAAACTGAATGAGTAGTTCGAGTATTATTTAATATTTGTATTTGTATTTGGCAAGGACTATGATAGATATTGTTCAGAGTTAGATCAGTGGTGAGTGTTATCAATAGTTTCAAATACAAATTGAACTTCAAATACAATTCGTATTTATTTCGATTCAAATACATTCGATACCACAAATAATAATATCTGACAAAATTATGAAAAAAACAATTGATTGTTCCATCATTCGGGATATATATTTCATACCACTTTAGGCCTGAATGAGTTCAAATATTCCCGTTT
Source organism: Brachyptera risi (assembly GCA_964007535.1). NCBI lineage: Eukaryota > Metazoa > Arthropoda > Insecta > Plecoptera > Taeniopterygidae > Brachyptera > Brachyptera risi. Next base: position 40,799,216 of record OZ023331.1, on the reverse strand, counting down.
ATGATTGATTATTAAATCTCAATTTCACATTTCAATCTGGTAAAATATTGAACGTCATGTAACTAACGACGATTTGGAAAAAACACATAAGTTATTTCTTGAATAATGATTTTTTTATCAACATCGTAACTTGATACAGAATCTTTGTTCTCCAATTGAGGCTAAGAATGTAAGTTCTGACACAATAATATGCATCTGCATTGACATCTCTATATTCAATGATATACATAATTATATTACATGAATTTTTTTTTTTTCATTTCATGTGTGGAGTTTCTACACATATATATGAGCGATATTTATACCCACTCATAAGAATATCCACTGTTATGATCACTGTATGAAATATGAAACATATAAATCATATCAAATGCATTATTACAGCATGTTCATCATTCAGATTTAATTTATAATCAACAATTAAATTCAATATTTTTTCAATTGCTGTTACAATACAGGTCTATAATTACATAATAAGTACTGCCATCATACATGGAATTTATTAATTACATTGTTACAATCATATAAATTAAAACCGCTCTCAGCACTTCATAATTTGCATCCAATATATAGTTTCACCCTATTGTAAAAAAACTCTTGTCCACCATTTTTATACATATGAATAAATATCACAATGATAAATATCATTGACAATCAGACTATTTTTAATTACTACTGTTTGAAAGTTGAATAAAGTCTCTATATAGTTATTATTTATTATTTATAATAAGTCGCCTGGAGAGTGTTATATACAGAAGCCCACCCATGTAAAACACGACGGGGATCGAACCCCCGACCATCAAGATATGTCTCTTGCTTTAGTCAAACTTTAGCAACTTAATCTTGGCAAATTGTGCCTTAAGGCAGTGCTCACAAAGCGTGACTTTGGATTGTCATTGTAATGATACGAACCGTTCGGAATTAATTCTCACACCTTGGATGTATGTATTAAGAGGGTCTGTGAGAGAGACAGAGTCCGCGATATAGTGTTGCCAACCTATTTCATCATGATATAAAAGAGATGTTCCAACTCGCGTCTTGAAAATGAAATATTTATTCATTCAATCCAAAGATTTGCACGTTGTACAAATGTAGGAAATATAAAAACTTACAACTAGACATAAAAATGAGTAGATAGAAGGTTATGATTAAAGAAGACAGAATCATATATATATATATATATATATATATATATATATATATATATATATATATATATATATATATATATATATATATATATATATATATATATATATATATATATATATATATATATGTAATGGTGCAATGATAGTCTAATGTGCTTTTGAAGTAAGGAATTCGTTGAGGTCGTAGAAGGGTTTCTGGAGTAGGAAAGATTCAAGATTGTATTACTGGAGTCAGTTCCCGAGTCCGGGGTCCTGATTGCCTGTAGCGCAACTATCGCTTCTATATCGAACTATATAAAACAACAATGCTCAACAATAATATACACGGCTCACTAGAATCATAATGTTAGCAGTGGCATTTTTTTTTTACGAAAATTAAAGATTTTGCAAGTTCAACAATGCCACCGGTACCGCGTAGCCACTGCCACTTTTAATTATCTACATCTCTAGTTCACAAGGAATCTGCTAAATAGCGAGAAGCAATCGGGACATTTGGCTCTGAACTGACAGCAAGAAACCACAAATACCGTCCATGTTAATAGTATGGGAGTTAGAGCACCTTCTTCATATTGTATGATACAATATAGGTTGGTATCATTATTTGGTGCATAGTCGGAGAAAACATGGCACTTCGAATATTTTCCTCACTTTTGAAGTTTTTAATTTTATTCATATAAGAGCTCGATACAAATCATTGTTTCCCAATCTAGGCTATGGATGAAGGTAGGATCGTTTGGATGGGCACCACAAGAGCGATCTTATCTCCCCCCACATTCCAATCATTTTAAATGATAACCAATGTACTTTGTCACTAGAACTGCGTTGTCTGTGACTATACTTTTTTTTTGCCGCAGATAAAAGAGTATGAAATATTGGATTGTAAAATTGCCTACAATTTCATGAGAATTGAGTCAATTTCAATCGAATGTTAAAAGAAACCGATATCTTGTCATCACATAGCCTCACAAATTTAGCTTCTAACTTTTAATTTTCAATTTGTGCTTTCAACTATAGGCCTCATAACCTTTTGATTTTATTATTAATGTACTTTTTATAGTGAATTTATTTTTATACCTGTCTTATTCCGTTACTCGAGTTGGTAGTTGCTAGTTATTTATAAAAAATAGCATCTACCATTTATTTTAATCTATGTATAAGTTATTTTCTTGTTTGTTTGTTGTGTGTGATACATTATCTTTTATTTCACCCTTGACTGTCCATATGATTAACTAAAAAATGTTCCATATCGAATTGTAATCCACTTGGACGAAAATGAGAATAAATAACATTTATCGTGGTACTTAACTGTACCATCTGTACGTACTCCATACTTCTCTTTAATTTCATGTCGCATGGTCGATTAATTGTTTGCAGTTTTGTGCCTTCAATTATTAAAATTCATGAATGATAAGGCCCCATATATACACTAACTTCGAAATAGAGTATCTATAGTCCACTTAAATCAGTGTTTGCTGTAGGCTTGCGAGATATATCTCAGCGTGTCCAAATTTGAAACTTTAATATTTCAGAACAAAAAGAAAAAGTATAGATTTTTTTCGAACACCTTTTTATAATCATTAGAAGACTTTCACCAAACTCTCTGTTAATTTGAGCCAGGAATTATTATTGGTTTCAAGACCTCGAGTGATATCATAGCAGCCATCTTTCACAGAAAACATAAAAAGTGATCAACAATTACGTTTTTTTTTTTATATTTTCAATCGTTACTGTCGCCGGGATTTAATTTAAAAGACATTATAGAACTTTCGTGTATGGCACACATTATAGAAACTTTGGAATTTTCTTGAAAATAATTAGTTTTTCAAATAATACAACTACAAATCATCAAATATAATTATTTCATTGATTATTGGTAATTATATTTCATATATGTGTGGATGGTTTGAGAAACAATTTCATTGATTTTGATGAAAGATATTTTGATGAAATTATGTTCATCAAGGTCCATCATTTCAAATATAATCTCAAATTACGATTTCATGATTATTTGTCACCTGAAAAAGGTGGACGCGTTCATCCAATAAGAGTCATCAGATTCTTTTTTAGATGAGAGATCTATAAACATAATTGTCATATTGATTGGTGAAACGAGGAAGGCTACATTCCTTTGTGGACCGAAAACTAAAATGTGCACGCATTTTCGCATACTTTTCTTACGTTCCAATTCCGTATAAGTTACATACAAAATCACTCTGGTCGCAGATGCTTCCAAGAACTGTATATCAATAATCCTTGCAATCAAAAGCGTCTGGTGTCTTTCAATCGTAAAATTTAAAATGACGTATTTTTCCCGTTCGAACATAACAGAGAAAAAAATCAATTATTTTAGAACTTTTTTTATAATTATTTATTTGTATTGTCAGCTCCGTAAGAAATTTGTAATGATTCTCTCAACTTGGGTGGGAGTTTTCACTAATTGGATTTAGCACTAGTTACGTCAGTTTTATAGCGTAATTGTGCACATCAGTGGAGCTCTGTGCCCGAAGCCAAATTAATTAATGGACACACACAGACACACTCACACACCCGCATTTTAATGTGCTGCTCCGCTATAATATGCAATCGGGTACATTTTCATAAATTATACTCCATTTCATTACTTTTGCCGGACAGAAACGTCCGACTTTTCATTATAATAGATAGGGGAGACGGTCGATCGCTTTGATCAACTCTCGTAGCACGAAATTAAAATTTAGGGAATGCATTCCATCTGTACCGAAAAAAAAGCGAAACAAACAAATGTAGCACGTGTTTTAGAGTAGAGAAAACGAAAAAAAAGTATCAAACCTACATTCCTTTGTCATATATATGATGGTTCTAAATTTTGAAAGAATATGTATAATTTAGTTTTTGTATGAGATATAATTAGTAATTTGTTTCTTTGTATTGCCATCCATTGAATCTGATTAGAACCCATGACAAGTGGATTCGGCTCTGTTTATGATCTGGGATAATTTTTTTGGTTTCGTTTCATTTATTGAGATTGTATAGAAAGAATTCAATCAATCGTACGGACGTATATATCATATTAATATCGATGAAACATACCTAGATGTCAAATTACTAATGACAAACTTGTTCGAACATCAAACTTGGTATTGAAGGTATGTGTTGCATTCAGTTATTCTGATGAAATATTTCGTAAACTGAATTATCTTTTTTTTTTGCTTGGGAAATTCATGATGGTATTGAAGCGCTATCTTATAGTGGAATGTCCATGATGATAGTATATGCGAGGAAAGTGATATGAAAATAATATATCATCATCAAAATAGATGTTCATATTTTCAAGCATTTGATTTAGTTATTGTTATTGTGAGCTGATCAACCAATGTCGATCGATGTATTATGACTGTGTTCGCTATATTCAGTACCTTATGATGATATTCATGTATTCATGTCTTGTATTCATCTTAAAAACATTGTATTCAAAAATATAAAAAAATGAAAACAAAGTTTGGAGTGTAGTAAGCCTATATTTGTCAGATTACCCACATCAACTAGAAAAGTAGGAAGCAAACAAACCAATGAATTTGTGATTGGAGAGAACAATTTAAGGTGCATACATTGTTGTCAACTCACACCAACATTGTGTCACATAACTCAAATAAAACCAATAAAAAATAGAGTAAAATGGTTCGATATGAAACTGAACAATCGACATTTTCTGCCAAGTTTTTTGTCGAGTAACAAATGACAAACAATAGTTACCATAGCAATACAGCAAACTGGTGGAGTACCAAATATTCTGATTGGTCAGTTCCAATTGGTGGTCATTGTTGTCTGTCTCTTTCTACAATAGGTAACGTCACTTGACAGAAGCCTATATCTTGAAGTTTTTTCTATCTCTAAGAAATTTTTTTCACACGGTTGAAACTAGCTATCATTGCAAACTATCGATATGCAACCTAGAATCTCAGACTACTCCCAAAACTGACGATGGTTAATGAACTGTTTTTTTTTATGATTAGCCTGATATTTCAGTTTGCATTTATTGTATATTGCATATCTCAGATTGAGGGGTATATTTTGTATTATAGCATGTGATATACATTATTTCTTCAATTTCAAGTGTATATCTCAAGAAAACATATCAATGCCATGGCACTTTCCATACGGTGAGAATTGTTCTCTCCTGAATTACCTATACTGTCGATAATAATAATTGTGCTATTAATTTTGAACGTTTCCGATGTTTTTTTTTGTAAATCAAACTCACGAAACAACACTCAGAGGGGAATTATATTGATTATCAATATTTTGAAGTATTCATTTTTTTTTTCATTGGTCACTCATTATATACATTATTACAGAAACACTCATCATAAAATCCTACGAAGCCAAAAATGCTGGCTTGACTCTAGGGGTAAGATAACATATTACTTTAGACATATCGTGTTTCTCTCCTACTGTTATTGAAAACAAAAATCAATGAACACAAAGAATATAACTTGGCATAGCTTGAGAGTAGTACTTAACTGTTTATCATTTCGAGGGTAAGTTAAAGAGAAAGAAAGGAAAGAAAACGATGATTTTACAATGAAAAAAATTGTGAAACAAAACAAAACTATTCAGTATAACAATTATTCCTTGTTATGATACATTGAATCATTCAATGTAGATCAACATTGAATCAATGTTGGGCCACATTGGAATCAAGCGTTTTCGGAGTTCAATATCTCAGTTAGGATTTCAAACATTTCACGTTATTTCCAATAAAACCTCGAATATTTCACAATGCGTACATTTTTTCAAAGGAACTGTATCCATTGATTGTGTCAACAAAACCCGTTATGTTATTAATTGTAATGAATCGTAATACTAGATATAGGCCGTATAACAGACTGAGACATTCGTCTTCGTGAAAATCGACTCGTTTTTTTTCTGACAAGAGAAACGAATTGTGTATTTAATCTATTTTTTTTTTTATGACCGAATGATACGTATCGCAACGTTCGCCACTTATCATTAAGAGTGATAGTAGGCTAGGGTCGGTCGTGACCAATCGCGATTGAGCGATTGCTATGCATATTGCATGTGTAATTATATACCGTAAGTCAGGTAATTATTTACAAAACGGACTTAATTGGTAATGAATCGAGACTCTGTTTCTAGTGATGATTGCCTGAAGGGTTTCTCCTCTGATCATTCGCTAATTTGAGTTTAAAACATGAAATGTATTGTGTAATGAAGGTGGCATATAGCCTCTGTTCTGCTGACTGTTGGACCATGTCAACTTTTTGGTCATTGTTTTTTTTTTCGTTGTTGTGTTGTTTTGACATTTTGAAAACACGTTCTGTGGTTCCTTTCCTGTCGAATAATATACATACTCAGAATTATATATAGATATATATTCAGAGCTCAGCTCTTTTTGGAAATAGTACGTGACGGTGATGAGTATGATGTGCAAATACTTGGGAACTATTCACAGTATATTTCCTTCACATTTCATTTACATTCACTTTCGTACTTAAAAGTGTCAATATGATTTACTTCTATACTTGTTTCATTCAACTGGAAAGTGTACGGAGAAGTGATTGCAATTCTGTCTTCGGATTGAACTGTCTATAACTGATAATAATAATATATGAAAAGGAGACAAAAGAAGGGTTTGGTACGTTACCCTAGACTTTTCGATCTGAAAAGGGGGAGAAATCACGCAGAAGATATGGAGAAGACAAATATATTGTCCCTTTATTCTTGACCTCGCGAAACCTTATGGGTTTCCTAACTTCCAAGGAATGATGAGAAATTATTATTATTATTTAAACTATTACAATTGTACATAAATGCGCGGTGGCAAGTTCCCTAATTACCCCTATCCCACCACCTCCCTAACACTCGGACGGAATAACTTTAACCCTATTTCATACCCTTCAAAAACACTTAAACTAAGCTCATTCCAGACTCTCCCTGTCCTACTCAGGAAAGAGAATTTACCGGCATCTAATCTAGCCCCCTTTATGGCTACCGCTCTACTATGCCCCCCGCCTACCACCATACTCCACACATTATGGGCCTACTTCTTGGAGCGAGGGCGGCTGTTTCCACACACTTTTTTTGGGGGGGATAAATCATAAAATATATCAAAACCACTCATGTGTTGACACAAGTAGTTTTCCATATGTCAGTGTTTCATAAATAGTGTTAAATACGTTTCACAAATAGTCTTCACGACTTCACACAAATCTTCTCATAGGCTTCATACCCGTGCTTCTCTTCAACACTTCTTAAATTAACTTGAATCCAATTATAATTCATTTCTCTCACTCATCATCCCCACTTTCATCACCACGCTATACTATATACTCAGGATTTCGATTTCATTTCCATAATTTGTTAACTCATTTTCACTTTCGGCAATTACAACTCCATATTCATAGTGAGCTGGACCTTCCTGGTAATTTATCGTCAAGATGAACAGCCTCAATGAACCATCATACATCAATGAATGATTCTTTTCTCTCTGACAACCCCACCCACAGGTAGTTTATCTGGGGTGATTCATTTCATATCCTCTCAGATTGACTTGATTCACAATGTATTTTGTCAAGCTAAATTCACAATTCGAACTAATGATTATTGATCAATGATTGACTAAAGTTGGCAAATACGGAATCTGTGTTGACGTTCACATTGTGTTTAATATAAGTTGATTGACCCTCAAATTTAATCAACTTCCAACTTGACTATTAATCATTGATTTAAATATTTAGTCTGACTAATCAGAAGTCGTGAATTCGAAACGACAGGAAGTCAATGCAAAAGGAAGCTTTCCCGCTCGATGAACCGCTCGTTCACAGCCTTCTAACATGTAGATTTAAATTTGAATCCGTCATCTTAAGACAACTACGGCTGATAAAAAGTGAATGAAAAATTAATTCTTATTTCAAGTCTATGTGAATGCTCAGTATCTTAATTTGAGTATTCAGTATTTAGTATTAGTCACTAATAATTAGTTCGCATTGTGAATCCAGCTTTAAGTACAAGCAATACTTACAAAGTATGGCTAGCATCTAACATTGGTTCCAGTATATTCATTGCTATTTTTTCAATTCACTTGATAATTGACCACTAGTGATAGGCGTGACTTATCGCCAAGCCACCTGGATCTATACTTTATGTGGGCATTCAGAGATACTCTGATAGGTTATGTCAATTTTCCCACATGACAAACAGCTCATTTGATTGGCTTTTTTCTTTTGTGACGTTTGTGGGTGGGTCAATCACTAGTCGTCAATTGTAGCTGGTACATTTCTTGATACAATATTGATAAATTTCTACATTCATATGATTGCACTAGACTGTCACTTCTATAGGCCTACGTGGAATCATCAGAAAGAACAGCATTGATTTTTGATTGAATAATTATTCAAACTTTTAATAATGTCATAATATCACCAACACTGTAATACATTACTCAAAACATGCAAGTAATAATTCTACATAAAAACTAATTAATATCTCAATCTATAATAAATTAAAAAACAAACATGTATTCAACAATTTCGTATTCATCAAACAATTTACTTTTACTCGGTTCGATTTTTTTCTCTCCAGAATGTCCGCAACGAATCTGCTATTTATGTTATCTATTTTTTATTCAAATGTTGGTCACAGTGGTGCTCCAGGATCTGTCTGAAGAGTTGAGGCATGCTAATTAATTACTGTAGTAGTTCTTGATAATTACTAGGCGGCATGGTTTTTATATCCTCCACCACCGCACATTAGCTTTCATAAGCATCTCGTTCATTGATGACTTCAGGTACATGGTAGCCACCTTGCAAGATGTATATACGCTTTGGTCATTAATTAATTGTTAGTTTTTACGGTCAATGTATGCTCTGGTTAATTGGGAATTTGGATAGTTAATTGCATATCTGGTATGGATAACTGAACTCTGGTGTTTTAATGGATAGCTTTTATATATAATGCAAGAATGTAGTAGGTATATAATATTGATTAGTATTGATATTTGAAATATTGATATTTTATAATGTTGGTATTAGTTAGGTTAATGGAAATGATCAATAATATTTTTCGTGATGATAGATTCACAGCAATTCATCTTGTAGTAGATATTCTGAGAGATGGAGTATAAAAGACAATATTGACAAATTGAAAGAGAGAACAAATTAGATTCCAGCTAAACTTATTCTGAGACTTCGTGATAACAATATCAAACCAAAGTAACCAACCATATGTAATTTAGAAATAGCTAACTTAATAGTAACAGTTAACTGCCAGTGGGCGTATTATCAGGGCATTACGATTCATGACGTAGTTTATGATAAAAAACGCAACTACGTCTTCCAAAATCGTTAAATCGTCGAATTTTCCGTGAGATTAGTTGATCGAAATTTTTCTGGGGGGATTATTCAGTTGGTAAATGACTTTTTTCTATACCTTGAATGTGAAAATATGTGTTTATCATTATTACTTATCATTATGCTATTGCCATATGCTTCTATAATGTGTATAGTATACTCAGTCATTCCGTAAACCTCAGATGTATGAAGGAAAATTCACATGTGGACGGATATAGCTCAGCTATTTGAACATATGTGTGTACTTCTTATCCATCAGTTTTTGGTAAGTAATTTAGAAAATTTGTATTATTGGTAGTGAGCAAATATGTAATTGTATATTCAGAAATTATTATCATGATATTACGTATTATATTGGCTCTGAGTTACATCTAATGAATGTGGCATACTTTGCGACAATAAGCTCATATGACGAGAAAATTAATGAATCATAAGCTTTTCTCAAATTTCTGAGAAAGAAGTTATGAATGTATGAATACCTATATATAGGCCTAATATCATCATTTTAATAAGCTCATATTCCCAGTTTGTACACATTTTTCAAGAAGTATAATCTCAGAAATTAATCTTGATTTTGGCTGGAACATCATGTACAAAATTGAGGATTTACAACTTCGATATGATTATTGTTAAATCTCACTTGTCAGGTGATTAACTAATTAAAATTGACAGTTAAATCAGACAAAAATTAGTTAGAAAAGGATTTCTACGTATTATTGGGAGCCCCGTGCTTAATGACACATTCTGGTATAGCTATGATTAAGAGCTTATAGTTCAGTTATTGAGAGTTCGTCATTGGTTGTTTTTTCATAGTAACCATGGTCACTGAGCTTAATGAGCATTCAAACTTGATGATTCACTTCCATTTGTAATAATGAAGTGTGTTCCAATAATATGTGTCGAAATCGTATTGGTACATTCGTGAAATAATATCAATAAAATCCGTCCCACTATCCAAACTAGTCGGGTTGGGGGGTTCAGAACAAACCAAAATGTTCGGCATATAAGACACGAAGTGTTGAGCTTGCTAGACACAATACTCCCTTGCTATCTTTCTCTTCTACTTCCACTCTCTCCACAAGCTCCCTCCATACATCCCTATCTTCCCACCACTCTTCATCATCCACTCTCTTCCACAATTCTCTTCTCTCTTCCACATCCCATGTTATCACTTCTTCCCATCTTATCCTTGGTCTCCTCTTTTTCTCTTTCTCTTTGATACTAATATTGACATAAAATAAATTTTGAACTCAGATATTTTCAATACTTTTGTTGATATTAAAACTGGACTGTCAATTTTGTTCTCATGATTTTCATGGATATTGAGTTTGGAACACACAGTTTCCATGTATGAGAAAATATTGAAATGGAAGGTTGGGCCTGATAATCTCATCTTACCCAATTTTGAAAATGGTATTGAGATTATATATATTTCTCCCGTATTGGAATTTCGATATTTTTTCCATCTTTCAAAAGTCATCCTAAAAAAATCACATCCCGCTAAAGTAACTCCCATGCACTCCTAGTGGATATATCACAAATCTCATTACTTCCATATGAGTGGATGAAGCAGTTAGTGTCTTTTTGCTTGCAGTTAATTAATTAACATGCAGCAATAATGTTACCAATCATATTTTGGAGGCGGTTCCGACTTGAGAATTATACACGCTCATCGGCTATAGCTTTGAGCACCATAACGATTCCTCCTCCGTGCATATTTTATATATTAATTAATTTATAATTTCATTTCGAGTATCGAGCAAGATAGCCAAGAGATGTTTTGAAACGATTGGGAACAAACTTTCTATATGAATCACAAGAAGCAAACAATTTTCAAGAATTGTTAGGAATTGAAAATAAGTGACTAGGATTATGTTAAATATATTGATTTATTTTCACTTATAAGCATGCACTTATCGGAATTTCATTTTATCTTTCGGGTATTTTCTATAATATTGTTTGGTTTTGGAATATCTTCAACGAAATTAATAATTTAATATTGAACATGACTCGAAGAATTGTTCAAAAAGTTAGTACTATACTTTTAAAAATTCATCCATATATTCCGTTATAATCTCACTCACTAAATGACAAACCAGGAAAAAACTCTCATCCATAACTTTCGTGATGGTGATAAATTCTATCAATCGAAAGTTACACTTTGATTACATATTTATCATATTATTTCTCCCAATTTCACATTTTCAGTATCAAAATTCATATCACTGTTCTCATATCATATCAAAGATGATTCATCAATCAATTATGATCGTTAATAATTCATTCGGTCGCATGAATTTGTATAATAGTACATCTTTGTACAATTCGATTCGGAAAATATAACGACAACATTGTTACCGCGATAGGCCTGTAAACCCCAGTCATACTGGTTATTTCTATATATTGTGATGTGGAAGCAGACCCTATATATAAATCTTACATATACATTTGCCGCTAGAACGTTGATATAGCCAATAGATAAAGGCCCATTTTAAGAAAACGACTAAAGTCATGTCGCAATGTGGATCCGCCGACTCTGAAAACTTGTTCTGCAAGATTCGAAGTAATAATCTGTATACTTTCCAACTTCCACTTTTCCAATTCCAGCTTCCCTATATACACACACGGACAAAAAAACACACACACAAATATATATATATATATATATATATACATATATATATATATATATATATATATATATATATATATATATATATATATATATATATATATTTATATATGTATATATATATATATATATATATATATATATATATATATATATATATATATATGATATATATATATATATATATATATATATATATATATATATATATATATATTATATATATATATATATATATACATATATATATATATATAATATATATATATATATATATATATATATATATATATATATATATATATATATATATATATACCCTATTTGAAAATATTCAATTTTCAGAATAACAAAGGACGCATTATGGAGGAATATTCAACACATTATTTTATGATACGCAACGTAGGCCCAAATGTAGGTTACTACTCGTAGATATATTTAATATATATAGAAAGCATATAATTCGATGTATGGAATTGATTCATAGTATTTATGATGTGTTCTGTTTCTTCATCAAATGACTTCATTATTCCAATATGTTTCATTCTTCCACATAATTCAAGCATAAAAACACTATCATATGTATGTGTAAAGCCTATATAAATATTTTCGAAGTATTTGTAGTGGTGCCACCCTCGGTAGCTCGGTCAGCTGAGGCAATTCGCTTCAGAAACTGAAGTCACCGTTGGGCGTGGGTTCGAATCCCGCATTTGGCATGGGTTTTTGTAAGCGTCCTTTCACTCATCATTACATCAAGTTTTATAATCACCTGCTCATTCGTACCCCGTATAACCTAGCTGTTGGTGGGGTCGTTAAGCAAACAACATGCATCATTTGTAGTAGTATTTGAAGTTCTTTTTCTCACGTCAAAGGTCTATTCGACTTTTGTGAACTTTCTTTTATTTTTTCTAGATTATCTGTTTTTATGGCAAAATGTTTGTATTCTTGTCAGCAAGGGTCAGGGTTCGTTGTACATGTCAGTGGGCCTAAGTCGGAGATTTCTTCAACAATTGACCAATGTAGATGGGCGTGACTTATACGAAGCAGGGGAAATTTTAGATACCTTTAGTGGTTATTTCCCATTTTCCCCTGCTTCACTGTCCACTTGATTGGTTTTTATATTGTGTGACATCACGAGGGCGGACGATCTACATCGGTCAATTCTATACCAATAAGAGAAATCTTTCTACCTCCTGATAATAGTTGCATGATCCTCATCCACATTTTCATGACTCAATTTTCAGACAATAAATAAATAAATCTCTTTCACCATCCTTCAAACATCTTCCATTCTATAAATTCCTCGTCCATAAATTAACATAACTCTATATAGAGCTGGGATGTTTCCCCCTAAGTTTATTCATTCGACCTAGACTATAAGTAAAATATCCCATTCTACAAAATGCCTGTGCATTTTTATTGAAACCCTGAGAAAATGTCAACCTGCGCGCAGGCGCTGCGCGTGATTAGAATATAATCGCATTACTTGAACCAACTTCTGTGTATGACAGAGCGACTTCGAGCAAAAGAGACATAACTCGCATTTCGTCTCGTTAATTTTCAGTATTTTGTTTTCAATATGCAATAATATGCAGTTCAAAATATCACATTTTCAATTTTTATTCTATATCGAATACTTTATTTGAAATTTTTAATTATGATGCTTTTTGGCCTTATGCCATATATATTCAAACCCGTACATGCAGCTCAGTTGCTTAAGCGCCCGCTTCAAGTGATCCGAGGTGTGAGGGCCATATCGGACAGGTTCGATCCCCTCACTGTCTGATTATTCGTGGTTTCTCTCCGTAGTCTAGGCTGATTCCAGAATAGTGCCCACAATATGGGTCACGAACGCTTCCTCCCCACTTTTCCTTTCAATAGCTTATATAGCAATCTCCATTTCATCAACCATTCATACGACTTCAATATATCTCAGTCATCATCACAGTGCGTCGTCAAACCCATTATAAATATATATATATATATATATATATATATATATATATATATATATATATATATATATATATATATAGGTACACGTATTGATAGAATGTATAAATGTATGTAATTATATTAATCAAATAATTGGATGAAACTTGAAGCCTTTATCTTGTCGTTTTTATAAATCTGATCTATATAAACCAAATAATCGTAAGAACTTCAACAATAAAATACTTCATCGGAAAACTCAATACATTTGAAAGATGAAGTTGTGTTGCTTTTAAAATTCTGGTTTGGAAAAATCGTGACACCTCGAAAAAACCACGGGTTCACAAAAGTGACAGTGATATTCGTGATTATTATAGTAGGACAGTAACATTTTTTTCGTGAATACAAAAGTATCAATATTCGGAATATGAGTCAAAATATTTTTTTTATGATTACGGTACAATTGAAATGAGAATTATCATATTCAACTTTGAAGCATATAACATCATGTATGGTAATATTTCACATTCATAATGTAGGCCTCTTGTGAAGGAAAAGTATGTGGATTAAGTATTGCGCAACATTGAAATATTCAATATTGAAAACACTATGGACATTTCATGACGCGTGAATTTTGTCAGACTCAAATAATAGTCCATATAAATGTCACTCATACTCATAAATATATATATATATATATATATATATATATGAATATATATATATATATATATATATATATATATATATATATATATATATATATATATATATATATATATATATATGAATATATAACGCCAATAGATCTTAGTAATCATTACAGTGCGTCGTTAAAACCCAATAAAAAAAATGAATATATATATATATATATATATATTTTTTTTTTTTCAATATATATATATGAATATAAATATATATATATATATATATATATATATATATATATATATATATATATAATATATATATATATATATATATATATATATATATATATATATATATATATAATAATATATATATATATATATAAATATATATATATATATATATATATATATATATATATATATATATATATATATATTGATAATAGTAGATAATACTTAGGTCAGTATTGCTCCCAGAGAGCCCGCATGTCTTATACCCATGTCCCTTATTAGGCTGTACAACTACTAGTGCCTAGCACAGGTACCGCTCGTCGATGTTATTGTACTGCGTCGCTGCTCGGCATGGATGTCAAGATGTGTTTCACCAGTACACAAGACACCAGATCGATATATTAGCTCGATTATTATTTATGTCGAATGATTTTAATCGATGGAACAAAAGTATAAATCAAAATATGTAGTAAGAGCTATACAGAGATCGAATTGGTTGATAATGGGATATGAAGAAAAGAAAACAATTTATTTGAATACGGATGTAGAGGTATTGTTTATTATTTTTGTTTTGTTGGTATTGAATGATGACGTAATAGGGTAACGTTATATGTTGTCGAGTTGTTGGATGAGCTTGAATATCATTCGAATATAATATTCATCACTTGAATAATTCTGAAATTCACAATGTTTTCAGTTCACCAAAAGTCACCTTTTTTCTCTTCGAAATATTCCGAAAAATATTAATTTCGAATATTAATTCCAAAAATATTCCGTTGGCTTTTCCATCATGGTCGATTATTGAAAAGTTTTATTAGTTCTCAATTTGAAAGTTGGTGCACGGATAACAAAAATATATATCAAATTATTGTTTCCTCTTTTAAATTTCCCATAGTGTTTTTTTCTCAATTGCTGTTCCATATAAGCGTCAACCCGAAACGTAAATTGAATTACTCACATATCCAAATCACGTTGAAACGTTGAAGTTGAGAGTTGAGTATCAAGAATTTTGTGATCCATATTATCATTATTATAATTCATTTCATTAAATATAGCTTGGAAGCCATGCAGTTTTTTTTTTGTGTACATTAACAATGAAAAGATTATTGTAATACGTCGTACACATAACAACACACAATCACAAAATACAACATTAAAAATAACAGGTAATACATCGAAATATATTAAGACTGTCCGATCCCGAAACTCATTCCAAAATCAACACTTACGTACTAGATGTAAAACTATATAATTCCACGAGTAAAATATTACAGGAAATAAATTACATAGGAATGTGATCAATACAACATCATATAATAATAAAATGTATTGATGTTTTCTAATATACTATAATAAACAGACGTTCCTGTATTTACA
Organism: Brachyptera risi; assembly: GCA_964007535.1. Taxonomy (NCBI): domain Eukaryota; kingdom Metazoa; phylum Arthropoda; class Insecta; order Plecoptera; family Taeniopterygidae; genus Brachyptera; species Brachyptera risi. The sequence goes on along the minus strand of OZ023331.1, from coordinate 40,782,892 downwards.
GTAACGCAAATGACACGAACCTTGGATTGTTTATTGTGTGCCATTAAATGTCATTAGAGATGAAGTATATAGAACACATAATTACATATAATATACTAATTGCCCGCTGATTGTGAATTACATCGAGAATAGATGGATGAGTAAGTGCTGGTGATTCTATGACGTCATAGAAATAAAGGGAAGATGATCTGGTAGGGAAAGGTTCAGTAGTTGCATATAGTAACTGGACAGTATTCATGGATATGCATTTGTCTTTCGTTAACGGAATGATGAACCAATAATTAATGAACTAAAATAATTAATTCGATTTAAGCCACATACCATTTCAATTTGGATGAGAAATTTTGCAATATAAATTGAGATGGTCAGGCTATGACTCTTGAAAAATGTCATCAAACCCATTTCGAGAGAAAAATCAATTCAAATGTTATTTTATTTCTCTTGTTGAAACTTGACCTCTACAAAACCCGGCACCTCTAGATTTGTGCATCCTAATCTGAGATGGAAATATCACGATCTAATTAATAATGGAACACAACTGACATATATATATATATATATATATATATATATATATATATATATATATATATATATATATATATATATATATATATAATATATATTATGTATATGAATAGATATATATCATATTAAATATATATATATATATATATATATATATATATATATATATATATATATATATATATATATATATCCATATCTATATATATATATATATATATATATATAAATATTTATATATATATATATATATATATATATATATATATATATATATATATATATATATATGAATATATATATTATATATAGTTGTCACGAGGCTCTTCGATTCAAGTTCTACTACCACTCATAATTCCAATGTTCTGTTCACCATGTGATTTTTGATACATTTGTGTATGAAATAATCCTCTTTCTGATGAAAAAAAAAATAACTCCAGTAAATAATTAACTTGGAATGATCAAAATACTACAGTAGAAAACTCCCAGGAATGGAATTATACTCACTCAAACCCTTATTACTGATATATTATAAAAAAAATAGTTCTGTATCTAGCTTCATACACGTATCTACGAAAACGTCATTTCTGCCAGATACGGTAGTTGAGGCCCTCGACGACTTCTGGCTAGCCGTAGTACACAATATAGCAGTCATAACCTATACGCACAAATATCCTAAACGTGCGCATGGCATACGTTAGTTAGTGCTATATATGGTCAGGATGGTTGCTACCTTATTGATACCGGTTTTTCTATATGTAACCGCTTGTGCATTAGGTCATACGTAGACTGTGCAGCACCTATTACATAGACGAAAGGCCTTGTCACTGTCAACCTTATTGAAGATGTGTTGTTATTCGAAAGTAAATGTAAATGAATTAGAGAGTGATGGAGATTTTCGAAAAATGAAAAAATGTTTATACAATTGTTTGATTGGATATTTATTAATTCATTATGTTTTATTCACATAGGCAAAGTTTGGTCGTAAATGAATGCTTTTTCACTTGACCTATTTGAAACTTACAATATTGATTGAAAACAGAAAATAAACATATCAGAAGAAAAGTATGACATAAAAGTGAACTAATCGATTGCATTATGATAATTGTCAATAGATGATGGAAAAATATAGATATTTTAATAATAATAGAACTTGGGTTATAACAATGACATTATTATTAGTGTTTCATTACATGAATGTGGAGGATGGAATATAAAATCGAAGACACGATCATATTTGATAATATCATATATATTTTAATTCAATTGAGAAAGGAACAGAATAAATGAATGAACTTGAAAATGATAAGAGTACAAAAGTGAAAATGTTTATAGGTTGAAAATTCAATTTTAGGATCAGATATTATGATAATTATGATTATTTCATCAATTTTTTTTCTGGTCCATATGAGAATATATATATATATATATATATATATATATATATATATATATATATATATATATATATATATATATATATTTGATGAATTCAGATCGGAAATAATCATCGCTATCAAAATGTATTCCAATTAGAATGAGCAGAACGTATTCAACTGTGCCTAACGGTAATCCTTCATTATGATTTTTGCTACGAAGCTTATTTTATTTCTTCTCGTTTAGGCTTATATTTGTACACATTTATCCAATGAGCCTACTTCATGGATAATGAATTCAATATTTGATAATTCACGAATTATCAATTCTCATTCGCATAAATTACAAACTTCCAGATGATGTACCAACAATTGAACTCCAACTCATATCATTGATGAGCGTAGCGAAGTCTCCATTCCACTCTTATAGGGCTTTGTCTGTGTGTTTTTTTTTTTTTTTTTTTTTTGTTTTTTTTTTTTTTTGTTTGTAAGCACTCCACAGGTCGCAAGGGTTGACTGATCAACATGAAACTTTTTTTGTACACCCAAACTCATCCAACTTAGAACTGTATAGTTTTTGAGATGAATCGGTCGGACCGATTTTGAGAATCATCATCTCAAAGTTTCTAAAAACCCCATAAGATTTGGCTGGGCGGAAAATGTTGAAAAATAAAATCTTTCCAAATGGGATGAAATTTTTCTCTAAATGTGTATACATGGATTTTACACATTATTACGATTTTTTAAGCAATTCTGATCAGTCGTTTTGGAGAAAAAAAATAAAATGACTGATAATATTCATAAAATATATCATAAAAATTATGACAGAATTAAGTTGTCAAGATTCACTGCTTTCTAGATTCAAGAGTTGACCAACAATGAAGTATTTTTTATATGCGTCAAGGTGTGTAGAATACCAGAGTCAATGAAGTGGCAAGAGTAGAACTTCTTTAACGACTTTTATAGCTTATTCAGATATCAAGGTGTGTAGAATACCAAAGTCGATAAAGTAGCAAGGGTAAAACTATTTCAAGGACTTTTATACCTTATTGAGATATCTCGCTCATCTTACAACGCATATTTCGCGTTTGACTAGTATATATAAATGAACTAATCAACACTGCCGTGATATATTGTATAGGGTGTTCACGCGTAACAAACGACAAACAATCATTATTATAGCAATACAGCGAACTGGTGGACAACCAAATATTCTGATTGGTCAATTCCAACTGGTGCACATTGTTTTCTCTTTCTCTCAACGATGGGTGACGTCAGTTGAGAATACTCTTTTCGAATCTGCATTATTTCATCTATGAATTGGCTTCACAATCTGGTGTCAATGAATTGATATTTCGTCATTTCTATGAAGAAAAAAATTAGTAATGCCAAGCAAACACATAATCCGTTTATAGCATCAGCCTTTACCTATTCCAACACATTCCGTCTAACACTTATGCGCGTATAAAATACAAAGATGGACATCCTTCTTGTTTACATATTTTTTAAATCAGATACATTCTTTTTTCATCAGTCTTACATAAAATGAATGAAATAAATATAATTTCACAACATTTATCCATACAATTCCACACCAGTATTACCTTAAGTTGAACCAAAGTCGTCATCAGCAATTCTAAGTACTTTCGATTGTTAAAGTTTAAGTTACGGTCGTTGTAAGTATAGAAGCATTGAAGTTCTACAGCAATTCGTTGGCTAATCTTACATGATCATCATTTATATAATGTATAATTCACTGGATAATAGTTGTTGGTTTGTATTGACATTGGTCGTTGTATGTTGGATGATAATATGTTTTTAAGCTTGAAAATATAAATCTGATAGACAATGGAGGACTAAACGTTAAACCGTGTTTTAGTTTCCGAGGGTATTTGGGGTCAAATTTTTTATTTTTTCCTACTATTTCTTGTAGTAAATTCATTTTTCATCAGAGCGGTTTGCTGATAGAGGAGGCTGTGGCTTAGCCACGCTGTGAAAATGAAGATATTTTCCAATCTGAAGGTATAGTTGGATTTTTTTTTCAATCAATAGGGTGGAAATGCTTCTTTTCAATTTTTTGTTTGTAATAATCATTGTAATTGACACAAACGACTGAAAGAAATGCTGAGAAACTAATTAATAACATTTTTTCACTACAAAATATAATGTAGAATACCTTATAATACCACATTTAAAAATTGAAACATGAACAGATGCACACATGATTAATTTATTGTATGTATATTTCATAGATTCAAACAATAATTTCAGAGCAATATTTCATATGATACATTTTCCATCGGATTCCTTGATTTGAATGAATGTTGTAAAAAAACATGAGCCTACACTGTGCCGTTTGATCATTTCTCAATGCAGTTAATGTGTTCTGAAGGCCAATTCAATTCTGACTATTCTTTCAGCAGAATAATTATGAATAGAATAGATAATTCCCAGAACAATAGCCAATTTTTGAAGTATGATTAGTCAATTAAATTGAAAAATCAGGAATAATTATGTATCATATTTATTACTGTTATCGCAACGATTCATTAGAATAATGTGAAAATATAGCTGATTTTCCACACGACTTCCCACACTAATCTGTTACGATCATTTTGATCTCTACCCTATATTGTTCGGCAAATCAACCTCCTTTTGTTTGTGAGTTCAATTTGCTTATTGACGGTTTATATCGAAATTGATCGATAATTAATCGAAATTGACAAGTCGCAGAGTTTGATGAATCGATTTTCATGGATCTCGATCGACTAATTGCACTCTGTTGATATTCGATACTTTAATACCAGTACTTGTCTGTAATGTGTCGTAGAATATATTAATATAATAATGTGTTCTTCATAATTTTTCTGTAAATTCATACAATTTAAGAGTAGTGTTCAGAACCTGTGTGGGGTAACAGCAGAAGTAGAGATTTTATCAAAGTAGAAGTATTAAATAATCATCATATCTCACTTGAACGTTTTCGTGAACAATCCCAGCTAGTATGGACTTTTTCATACATGGTAATCATAATATGCATAGTATGTACGTGGACATACGTATTATAGAAACTTTGTTCTCGTGAATCGGACGAGAAGAGAGAGGAATAATTTAGATGATGATGTATCTGTGGGATTTGAAAACACAAATTTGAAATTATTGATAATAACAAGAGCAAGAGAACCCAAGTATGGGATTGCAAGAAAAAAAATGAAAATATATGAAAATAATTATAACATATTGAATGATGCATCTGAAGTATTATTGAGATGTCAATCTTTTATATGAACAATCTTCCTGATGCAATTTGGTCTCAGGATCTTTGCAATCAATGTATGTATTGACTGCAAATTGATGGAAGAATAAAATGAACGGATAATTGGTGGAGACAAAAATGAAATGTATGGAACAGTCATATGTAAAATTCCGGTTGGATTTTGACCAGTTCATTTTATGAAGAAAGTTTTAAAATATCAATAGGTGCCGAAAGCAAAACGGACTGCGTTGTGAGACAACGTTTTTCCATAAACGCATCAAATACTGATCTCGATCATTTATAACCAAGATATAAAAGTTGAACTTTGATTCGGTATAACTCATATGAAATATAATTGAATAACATCGAGTTCTCAAAAGATACATAAGAAGTTTTGTGAATCTCAAAAGCCTCTTCCAACTCCATTGGTATTTCCATAATTATCTTCATTTTTAACCATTCTTATCGTGATTTCTTATATTCATCATTTCTAAGCAACACTAGACAATCATTCAATCATCATACATCTACCAATTATCCTTTTCAATCATTTTCAATTCAAGTTCTACGAGTCTCAATATTTTCCATATTTGAATCATATTTGAATATTGATCATATTGAATATGTGCAAAACTGTAGAACTTGATGAATGAATAAACAATTGACCCTCATTCAATGAATTTATAATTTTCTCAATTTCCAATGCAGGATATAGTAATGTTATTCTATAAAAAATTGAGGCATTTTTTTTTAATATATCAAATTATTTTATAAAGATTTTAAAGATGTATATCTCAATGTAAAAACCCCAAAAATGAATTTCGGAGGTATGAAGACCTTGTAATATCCATGTCTCTTCTTGTTTAATATTCAAGAAGGTACAAAATGTATGTATATACTTCCTATTTCTCGTATAGATAGTCGTGAACGATATTGACAAAAACGGTTATTATCAGCACTCGTGAATCTCGTGCAACTTACTGCCCATATATTAGTTGGGAGAAACAGTATGTATTTTTCCTTATCTAAGTAAATTATATTCTTATTTCGAACTAGAAATTACTCAAATAATTTAATGACGGTCGAGATTCGAAACGTTTTCAGCATAATTTGAATCATGAACCTTGAATTAAAGGTTGATTTTGATTTTGATATCAGGTTGATTGTTTTGCAGGTAAAAACGGTAACTTGTCCATGGATTTATACTCTGTAAATTATGTGAATATAATGTTATAATACGAAAAAATACATTACATTCAACATTCCTCATTACATTACACAATCAACATTGGAACATATCACATGATACAGGACCGTTGTTTCCAGTGGAGGCTGATTATAGAAGTTAGGATCGTTCGGACGGACGGGGCACCATAAGATCAGCCGATTCGAGACGTTTTATTTTGTTCTGTTATCAAGTGAACACATATGTTGAAAATTGAAACGGTTTTGAAATAATTGACCGACTCGGATTGAATTTTGAATGAAATCTATTCAAATTTATGCGAATAGTGCAAATTCAAAGTTATTTCACATCACAGTTATTATATGGTCGAGCTATTTTTCTTAATTTGTATACAATATAAATGTATAATTGGGTAGTTCGGAAGAAATCAATGAAGCTCCGCTCAACTAGAAGTGGTTATGCAAATAATTTCAAAAAACCACAATGTCTACACTATTTTTTTCCAAGAAGTGATGAATTATTCAATGAAGCCCTCCATTATTTTGCATTCCTCAAATAATACTCTATCATGAATTACAGAAGTTTTAGTTCTAGACTCTGAATTATTTTCACAGATCAAATAACATATAGCCTGCATTCAATTATTAAAGTTCCATCAATGGTGGATCAATCAATATATTCCTGTCTTTCCTATGGTAAAATTTTCTGGAAGTCATTCCTCACATGTTTGTCTATTTATTATAGAAAATTTGTTGCAGATGTGTCCGCAAGTTTGATCTAAGAAAAAAATAAAAGAGTTCAATATCATTTGAATTATTTTCCGTTTGGTTGTGAATTAGATGGTGGTAATCGGAACAATTGTTTCAAAATAAAATCTCAAGGTTTTTTTCACCTTGGTCCCCCGTGATACAATAGTTACGCCACTGCATTTCAACTTCAAAATGAATATCTCCATTCAGATCATCAATTTATTCCTCAGATAATGGGTCTATAGTTTCATTCGAATATAACGTATTTAAAATTGATACAAACTAAATCATCAATATTCATTGTTACAAAATGCAGTTTATATATATATATATATATATATATATATATATATATATATATATATATATATATATATATATATATATATATATATATATATATATATATATTTATATGAGTGTGTGAAATAATTCCACCCTGCTTCACTTATAGTATGTTCACCATTATAATAGAATACCGCGTATCGCTTGGCAGGGCATTATGTATATACGGTCATTAAAACGGTCGTCACTGCGAACCACCTTCTGCAAATCGCATTATAAATATATATTTTTAATGAGCAACTTCAGCTAGCAGGTAGAAGTTGGTTGTACGCGAGCAATAAGTTAGGATCTGACGGAAACTTTGCATTCACCCAATCGCAACATTGAAAACCAAACTCGAAACCTTCAATATCCTATACTATACTTAAAAACGATACAACGTTCCGAATTATTCTCTTACAATACAAATTTGTATTCTTCAGTAAGGAATACTTCGATTTGTGAATGTTGATGGTTTCGATAGACCGTCTTTCGTATAATTTATCGATAACGATTAGATGTGTCGAACCGTAAAAAATCGAGAATTTAAGTATACGCATTGAATATTCAAGAAACTCACACTCGTTATGATTATAAGAAACATCGATTGGTGGTTTTGAGTGTTTTTTTCAAGACAGACGAGTATGGTTTAATTCAACTGACAATATGTAGTCGAACCAAATAAAGAGTCGATGTAGTCAATAGTAAACGGTTTACAAAGTATCGATTAACATAATGTAATTTAGCATTTCGATGGTTAGCACAGCTATTACAATGCTGCTAAAGGTAACATGAGCGTACTCAAGTCTCAGTCGTAGATTATGACTCGAGGAAAACGCTATAATTAAAATGTCATGTTGTCATTCTGATGTCATTGAGTATTGTATTTATTAGGCAAGCAAAAGGTTTCATTTTACTTGCAAGTTTGTTGCATATTTGATTTTTTTTTTAAATGATGAAACAAGTGACAAGCTGAATGGAGAAAAAATGTGAGTCTTGAAATTGAAACTGAAACACACTGATCGGTGGTGATATTTTTCTACAAAAATATCCATACTAATTAAATTTGAAACAAAAAATGAACAGAAGAGTAATAATGTGAATTAAAATAATAATTATATATTTTTTTTTCATGAGATTCAAATAATACATACAGTAATAATAAGAGTCATAATTATAATAATATGAATAATTAAAATGGGGTGGTAATATCGCTCTCGTGGTGCCCCGTCCAAACGATCCTATCTTTCATCCTCAGCCTTAATTGGAAACAATGATTTCGATGTTATGAAAAAAAAAAAATGTGAATAGAACATAATTCCAATGTGTGAATACGTTAACCGTATAAAACCAAACTGAAACGAAACAATTACTACACAAACAAATATGAACTATTCTAATTCCACAGAGTAACTTTTTAATACTAGGGTGAGAAAAAAATACCGTCTCCACTACACTAATCCGAAGGTTACGCCATTGGACATCGTCCTCAGACTAAAATAAGAAATAAAAACACAATTTACGATCATTAGGCGTTCTATTTTTTTACGACCACCCCGGTCTTCTGCCCACTAACTCTATATAGACGCTCTGAAATCGTACTAATTAGGAGATACCCTAACGAGGAACGCGCGTGAGTTTTAACACCTGAGACATTTTCCTTGATTAGGGCCAAACAGTACTAAAAGCTATTTAATTAACTTATGCACACTGTACATTTATATTGGGGGCCATCAATTAATTAACTATCTAACGATATATATAAACCATTCCAAGACAATTTCATCGGTGTTGAAAAAAAAGTATATATATATTAAGTAGCATTAAAACTTAGTATGCATGGTGTTGGATTTGAATAATATGTTTTTTGTCTTCTTGTTTTTAATCACCATACCTTTACAAGCATGGTTTGGATGTTAAATTACCATGGTTACCCTATCGTTGCTAAGGGATATGTTTTGTCGTATGGTAGAAGGTTAAAACTTACCGTGACAATTTACACGGCGATGGTGATGTCAAATTAAGTGGTATTTGAACGATAATAACACTGAAAACCTGAATAAAAAGCTCTTAGTGCAAGTATAATATTAGCTATAGCGATAAAATCCACATTTAAATACATTGATTCCTTTTTTTTATGTATTTAGTCTAGTTTTATATCAGACTAGACTGTTTAAGATTCTGATTAGGTATCACAAATTGACGTTATTTTTCAATTATTCATTCGAATAAGTCTATATAGAGAGTATTAAGTGGTTAGAGATGTCAATATTATTTAAAATTGAATTAATTACGCCCCTTGAGAAAATAAAAACTAATCTATGTTGAATAAAGTAGTGATATTTGTATGTATATTGAATACAAAATTTTATTCATTTTCACATTGCATCTATTAATTAGTCACACCATGTATTGTTGAAAGGTTTTGGTACTTTATTTGAAGATGAGTATATGAGATTACAGCTGAACGAATTTGGAATAAGTCATTTCTACTTCTGTTCAAACTGGAATAATTAAAATCGTGGTGGCAGTGCCAGATGAAAATTAAAAAAAATTGGAATCACGAAGTAGTGATACCAACCTATTTCATCAAAATATAAAGAAAGTGACCCAACTCGGGTCAAAAATTGAAATGAAAAGGGAGAGTGAAATATTTCCGGGGTCAGAATCTGAGTCCATCGTCCCGATTGTCTGTAGCGCAACTAACGCTTTTATATCGAACTATTTAGAACAACAATGCTCAACAATACCATACACAGCCCAGTAGATTATGTGATTTATAGATTTTGTTAGCCAACAATGCCACCGGTACCGTAGCCACTCTTATCTACATCTAGTTTACAGCAAGGGGATCCGCTGAATCGTGACAGGCAATCGGGACAATTGACTCTGAAATGACCGCAAGAAACCACAAATGCCTTCCATGTTATCAGTATGTGAGTTGGAGCACCTTCTTTATATTATGATAAAATAGGTTGGTATCACTACATCGTGGACGAATTATCATTCTAAAATAACATGAAAAACTTGCTTCCAGCGTATAGAATATTTTGGAAAGTGGAATTTAAAAATTTAATCGAAATATGATATGAATCGTAGACTGGACATGGGGTATGGCATTAGTTTTCATTTATAAAGGATGTAATATATGGATTTTGGAACTAATTTCACCGAAACGAAGGTTTCGTGTATTTTCTGCATTCGTATATTCTATACTTATGAATACAACCTGGAATTTGTTTTGAATTACAATTTATTCACCATTTCAATAAAATTTGTTGATGAAATCAAAACTTATTATCCCATTAATCATAACATGTAAGGTACAAGTTCGAAAAAATGTTTTGATAAAAATACTAAATTTCCATAAAGAGTCGTTTGTGGAGTTGATTTAAGAATTGTTCTGCGTTGCATGACTATATTCCTGTTTGGTTTGACTAATCGAAGTTGTCAGTTTGGACTCCCCACGTTGGAGACAAATCATAATAGTACGGGGACGTGTTAACTATACAATTACCAATCTTGTAACAATAAACTCCCTAGACACCCACTTACCTTTACACCTGTATATACTAGTGATATTCTACTTTATAGAACGTTGTCAACGTATAATTGTTTTAATGGTGAACATTAAGAAATTTTCGAATATCAAATATCATATTTTTGTTTTGTTCGTTTGAAAAGCAAGTTTGAAATGGTTTGTGTTCAGTGTTCGCTATGATTCATAACCATAGGATTATTTATTTTATATATTGTTGAGTTTATTAAAGGTTGGTATCTTTAGTACGTTGAAAGAAGGTAAAATTCATGGCAAAAATTATAGTTTTTTCGTGACATTTACGCATTTTGACATTGTAGCTGTCTACGTCTGACTCGGCCAACTTTAGTTTCCAAGGCGAGGCGCCATGGAAATTGAAGTCAAGACGAGCGTGGGTTCGAGTCCCGCATAAGGCATGTGCTATCTATCAGAACAATATTCATCCATTACTCGCTTAGTCGAACCCCCAAATAACCTAGCTGTTGGTAGGAGTCATTACGAATATAATGATGATCATCATCTAATTTCATCATCAGCATCATTCTAATTTTCATTTCATATTTTTATCGATTTTTTTCTCATCTAGATTTTCAATTTTTAACTGGATCAGATTGGTTGTTTCATTCGAGGTTCATCAACGTCAAAGCTATCATACTCCTTTGTGGATATTGATTCAATAAACTCAATGAAACGTTGTATTTTTCGATTGCTATACTATAACTTTTTTGTGCTCAGCCCTGAGTATGAATTGATTATTTCAAAACTGCACTTATTGAATTTTTGATCTTGAATTTTTAGATTCTGAATTTTTAATTGATCGAATGAAATTAATCAATCAATTTAAATTTATTTCAAATGTATATTGGGAAACGCTACATTTCTGAGCTGAACCAATTTAATCATTATATTTGGGAAAATAAAAGTGCACCACATATTTTTAAGAATTTTAATTTCGAAACCATTTTATCATTTCTCAGATATTCAATTTCTATTTCAGATCAATACATTGCGGTGCTATGTATTGTTCCAAGCTTTCGGAATTGAAATCTCACACATGTTCAGGTCTGCATCCTACTTTTCTAATAATAATCGAACTGCATGAGTCTAAATCATCATCGACTTCGGTTCAAGAGATTGTTTATGAATGTTTGTATCTGGTATGGGTTGATATATGTATATATATATATATATATATATATATATATATATATATATATATATATATATATATATATATATATAAATATATATACAAATATATATATATATATATATATATATATATATACAAATATATATATATATATATATATATATATATATATATATATATATACATATATATATATATATATATATATATATATATATATATATATATACATATATATACATATATATATATATATATATATATATATATATATATATATATATATATATATATATATATATATATATATATATATATATATATATATATATACAGTCCAAACTTCATCTAAATTATGAGGACATGGATTTTACAGATAACCTTTATGAAAAAACAGGTGCACGCAAAAGAAAGTAGCACCCATCTATGATGTTTACTCTATTGAAACCAAAATGATAAATGTTGATGTTAAATTTTTATGAGCAAAAAGGTATATTACTCGAATAACAACGAGTCTCTAGACACGCGTGACAAATTGCGTGTTATGCCGCCTATACAGTCAAACCGAAACTGAAACGTACGTGGCTAATGAAATACACATTAATTTGTGGAGATACGTAATTTGTTCTAGAAACAGAAGATAGAAAAAGTCGTTTACATTTGTCTTAACATGAAATGAGTTTCGGTACTTTTAGTGTGGTCCCTCATTATAATATTCTGTATATTATAATCCATGATGAATATTTTTTTTCTCCGAGTGAAAAGCAGCGTACATGCGTTCTGAGATGGGCCACATATTCATATGGAATATCAAGTATGAATCTAGGCCCGAGAGGTGAGGAACTGGTAAATTTGGTGTACACCTGATTCTAGATTTCGAGGAATTTCAGGGACATTTCATGGGATTTCAAGGGATTTCAGGATGATTTCATGACGAGTGTACACCAGATAGCAGGAGTTGTTAACCCCTCGTCCAGACCTATACACACTTTGGTACCGCTCAAACTGTATTTTCACCAAATATGTCAAACATATCTCTCATCGCTTTCCTTACAACATCTCAAGTATGACATTCTTCCGATAAAAATGATTTCACCGATTCATCGCCATTTCTTCCTTGATGCTATATATGATGATATTTCAGAATTTTTATTCCTTATTTTCTCGAAATCTATGACGTCAACGATTGTTTTCGGAAACTTTACAGTCTGCGAAAGATGCTGGAAGTAAAAAACGTGAGAAATAGAAAAAAACAGGAAAGTAGAAGAAGTATGAAGAGTTTCATGAATATGGTTCAAACCGTGGAGTGCATACAAAACTATCAGAAAGAGACCCGATACCGAATATAGAAGTCTTTCTCATTATCGGTCATCCAGTTATAACAAAATTAATTAAAGGGGACTATAATTTGTCGCGATGATAGTTTTTTACTGATCCTCATTTATATTAAAAGTAATCAAGCCATTTGACATTCACAAGATCGGTTCAAGCCGAGTTGACTAATTCATCTCATACGAAATTGACCGTACAAAATCAACCGTAAACCTCGGAAGAAGTTCACAAAGTTCATCAGCAAAGCGCTCCTTCGTTGTTTTACGGCCATCCCGTGGTACGTGCCTTCTCGACATTTAGCGTAGCCGCGCATCGACTATATACAACTAATACATGCAAGTGGAGGACCCTCGTTTTAAGAGAGCACGATAGTCGAACCACGGTCTAGTGATACCAACATAATATAGAGAAGGTGTATCGACTCTCATACTAATAACGTGAACTGTATGTGTGGTTTCTTGCGTTCAGTTCAGAGCCGAAGGTCCTGATTACCTGTCGCGATTTAGCGGATTTATTTCGTGAACTAGATGTAGATGGAAGTGGCTATACGGTATCGGTGGAATTGCTGAACTTACAATATCTATAATTCCAACAAAAACAAGAACTTACACAATCTATAATTGTACTGAGCCGTGTATAGCATTGTCGAGTATTCTTGAGTATTGTTGTTGAGTATTGTTGTTGTGTAAAATTTAATTCTACCAATAATATAGAATTAATTGATTTACCTCCAGTACTCTCTTAACACGAACTGTCGTCTGCCGGATGGCGAAAAGCAGCCAGAGGTCGAAGGTCAAAGACATGTCCACTCTTTAAGAGATGTTCTTTGGTAGTTTAGGTAGTTCGCCGCGGACGCGACGTGTCCCACATCCTATTGGCGGGAATTCTTACAAGAACATATGATGCTGACCTTTATATGCCAAAGGCAACTCTACAGGGTAATAGATAATTTTGGGTGAAATTGAAAGAATTATTCAAGTTGGATATAATATAAATTATGTTGGTTGAATGTTTTTCTGAAGAAAGTTGTAGGCGGATCACGGAACCCATGTTTTATTAGCCATTAATATATTACGAATTTTTGTGATGAAATAAATTTGAGACTGAGTGATGTATCATGGTTGGGGCTCGAGTCATTGTGAATCGTTAGTTGAATGGTGTAATTAATATTCTTAGAATTTCAGAAAACAAGAAAATGAATTCCAAAACATTTGAAAACTTGATTCAGTTCAAAATCTCCTTGATACATTTCATTGATTGTGAAACTATTCATGTCATTAAAATATAAGATGTTGGTTTCAGGTTAAAATAGAATATGTTATGAATTTTCCTTCAACAATAGAATATCAAATTCATCACACTGAAGGATAGAAAAGAAACATCTCAAACATGATACAGAAACTTAAAAAAAAAATCTGTACTGATTGCCCTTGTCAGTGTTTTCCCATTACCATGGCAATTATTCACTAATATCAAAAACCATAAATGCTCGAGGCAGTTTCATTCTGTAAAAGATACATCCAAACACAAAGCCTATATACACCCATTAACTAAACCCTAAATTAACAAGCCAACTAAACCATGACCAATTCCATATAATAACGCATACGAAATAAGAAACAGCCTATATAATTAGATTTATATTATTGTTTCGAAGATATGTGTGGTATATTACACACATGGGGGACCGAGGACCCCCAACAGTTTTCACTCTCCAGTGCTGAAGACAGGTAGACGGAACGAAAATTAATTTAAATCTCATTCTTCACTCAAAACGCAGTATCAATGGGAGATTGATCTATTTTTCATTATATCATATCAAGGAAAGGTTTCAATAACAATAATATTATTGTGTACCCGTAGACTCGAACAATAAATTGTATTGTGTCAGGACTATTCAGTTCGAATGGACAATGGAATGGGAATAAAAAAGAGTAAGTTAATTCAATGAGAATAATTTTAACTCCATACGCATGTACATCATCGACTATCTTAGACAGATATACGTAAAAAATATGTATTTCGATGTATAGATGAGGAAAAATAGTATAGACAGTATTATGGTTGATAGGTTCATTTTTGGAATACAAAATCAACTAGGTTGATGGTGTGAATTTGTGTATTTCTGATTTGTTAGTTTTTTCAAAACAAAATTATTCATGGTCTGAATTGATTCAAATTGTGATATTAGACTCATGGATATGACACCCTGATAGGACGAATATGAATAGTATTATTGTTGTATCAATAATGGATATTATCATCAATATTATTGTTTTTGCATACATCTGTAAGCTGATGGAACACAAATATGAGACATGAACTGAAATATGCCACTCAAAATCATACAACAATCAGTCAGACATTCTTTGGAGTTGATTGAATGAGATATCTATATTTAGTTCTAGTTTCAGTATATTTTCACATCTTCCAGCGATCTTGAGGTAGGTGACACCGTACGGCGAAATATATTGCTCTTTCAATTAGCCAAACTTTTTTAATACGAATTGTTTTATTTGTAGGCAATCAACTCTGGACAACAGATCATATTGAATTACAAATAGGTGGATTAGGGTGTCCAGCTCGTTTATTTAACGTCACTAATTCCGCATAAACCTTGTTGAACAGTAATAAAAATGTAGGCGTTTTACAGCTATAAGTAATTAAATGTCTGAACTAAAACCTAATATCGGATGTGCCCAGAGAAAAAAAACAATTTTATTGCAGTTGCTCTTCAAAACATCCCAATCAGTCTTGGCTTGTCGTCAACTCGACTCTGTTACCGCAAGAGAAAAGGGCTAGCTGGTGATGACGACCATAAATAATCTCAAAAGGTCCAAAACCTTATTATTCACTGCCCAAACTTTTTAATCGGCCCCAAGTAGAATCATATCTCGTGGGAGTGACCTCAAACCAAGGCGTATTTTATGAAACATGCAGATGCAGTCTCAGAAAAACGCTAATGTTAATGCCAAGGACCATTACAAAGATTGACCACAAAAACTATAAAACCCTATTGTTTAAAAAATTTAAATGTTCTTTTTTATATTCTCCTTTATAATATTATATTATTTCGTTGTTCCCCACGGTTGGTATATGTGGAGAATGTGGCGCTCTGTAGGGCGTAGATTGAGCTGTGCTATCCATCAACCTTGTGGGCGTCGCCTCCTTATCCCATGGTCTGGTCATCTCTGAAGAGGTCACCTCCGATGGGGTCAAGCTGACTTTCGATGGTACCTCAATTTGGAAAACCACAGCTATTATTCATTGCTTTCTTAAAAAAAAAAAAAAATCGATCGCAATGTCGTTAACGACAAGGTTATGAAAAACGTAATGATTCGAAGAGGTCAGTGTGAACGGTTGATGTTATAGATTAGATAGGTACACAATTGATACTATTTTATGTTCTTATTTTATTATATTATATATTATATATATAATTATTATCATTTTATTATATTATATATATTTTATTATTCTATTATATTGATACATTATAGGGAGACGACTTGATCCATATTGGTGCAAGCAGAGCATCACCAATTTGACGTTGGGTTATATGGACTGATTCATTTTGAGATCATTCAAGATGTAATATTATGATTCAAACGGTAATCAGTGTGGGAGGAATATTGAAATTAAATTCCAAAAATGATATGTATCATAAGTTTTCACTAATGAGACGTATTAGTGGCCCATCAAATTAAAAACTTGCATAATAAAGATGCCAGGACCAGCCTGCATTGAAAATATGTACCTACAAAAGACGTAGTTTGCTAAGTATTCAATTCACGCATGCATTATAGTGTTGAATCAAAAGTAATATTGCATTTCCTTCAATTCCAATCTGGAAATAAATGATTCTTTCAAATGAGCACTCTCCACTCAAAATCATCAGCTCAGTTCAATGATATAATCATTACATTATTTTTGAGATTGTGAGATATCAGCTTCAATGAGTTCAATCAATTGTAACCATTTGAGAGCCATGACCAAATTTCATGACCAAGTTTCAACATTTGGTTTTTATCATTATACCCCACAAGATTGGTTAATTCTTGGTTTGTTTGATAACATCATTGCGATTGATTTTGTATCCATCCCATCGTGAATGAATTTTGATTCGAGAAAAAATGATCAATAACTAATTTTCAAGTTATTCATTCAGAACGTTGTCAACGTTTTTAGATTTGGAACAGTCATGTTTTAAAATCACTGTTTCAATACAAAAAAACAACTGAAGAGTTGATTCTTCAAACGGATGTCAATTGATAATCATATTAATATTTTCTTCTTGTTATTCAGGATATTATGCAAATCACATAATTACGTTATGCTTCGTCGTTAACTAAACGTGTACGTTAAATAATTTAACGGCATATTAAGTCTGTCCCGTTAATTTATTGGATGGAACCGCAGTTTTTACGTAAATGAAAAACAATATTTCAAGACCTAGTCAACTTTGCTTTCTATGATATTTGCAAATACATGGAAAAGGAAGACTATAAATTAGTTGAAAAGTACAGTAGAGGATGAAAGGAATGAACCGCCAATGTTATAATCATATAATAATACTAATAATAATAATAATAATAATAAAGTACACCGTCTCACATTTCATATTCCCAAAATTTGCAACTAAATATTATAATTATGGTGATGCGACTTTAACGTCTTCATTTTCGGGTATGAAGATTTTAAAAATAATTCATTCAAATATATCTCTTTTGATTTGCTCAATACCTATACTTCATTCCTTTCTTAAATTTAACCCCCCCTCCCCCCCTATCCCTGCCTATCTTTATTTACAACAAGCAGTTGGATATTCCTAACGTAACTGGATAACGAAATAGCCGACATCGCAAGAGGATGGATATAAACATTAATAACTCCAAAAGTTTTTTCATGTATTTATCGATTGTTATATAACTTCAATAACTATTGGCTCATTTCTCCGTATTTGTTTTTATCATAACATTTGAAGAGTATATCTTGCTATACTTTAGACGGACGTGATCATCAGAAATATTTCGCGTGAATGTGACATTATATAGGCATCATACATATATATATATATATATATGTATATATATATATATATATATATATATATATATATATATATATATATATATATATATATACATATATATATATATACATATATATATATATATATATATATATATATATATATATATATATATATATATATATATATATATATATATATATACACACATATATATTCATATTTATATTGTATAGTTATCCAAAATATTCGGAAAGCACAATTTCATGGATTTCGCTCAATATCATCGAGCCTACTTTTTGTTTCTCTGAACAAATAATAATTTCAAGTTCATCACAACTGGTATGTCTTATTATTCCTCTCATGATTTTTCGCTACATCAAATATAATGGGTACTCACAATCATTCCATCTGAAACTGTACTGAATAATTTAAATTCACATTTTTTCGTATCTACTCTAACAATATAGTAAACTTTTCTCATATACAAAACCATTTTCCGAATGGTCACTCATCCTAATTGAAAGTTTATAATTCATATAAGTTATTCCTTACACACATCCAACACACATAAAACTGGGTATTTATTACGTGCTAGCAACTGCAACTTTAACGGGTTGCCATCATATAAAAAACCTACAAAAAATGTAAATTATTCACCTACAATATCGTTTTCATGTCTTCTCCGTACGCACTGGAATTAACGCTACCGATCGATCGTTCGCCTTATACATTTCATCAACAGTCGGAAGTTTCGATCCGTCAACAGTAGTGGTTGTAACTATAGGAGTGGGTGGTCATTTAATAGATATCATTCTATAGATCATTATTATTGTGTAGACAACGTTTATTATCGTTAATTGGTTGTTATATTGTATATTTACGAATTCAAATTAGACTACAATTCACATATCAGGTTGTGGTTTTTTCAGTACGATCCCAATAATTGTTTCTCCACTGTTTTATCCTGTCTTACCAGTGAATTTATAGTACGCACACACCCTGGTATACATAAAACTGTTATGGTTTCATTTGATTAATTGAATAGTAGTTTAGACGTAGTATACTAATAGGTATATCGCTGTTTACCATACCCATTTCTGTTGAATATCTGGTTTTTAGTTGTAAAAAAGCATTTAATTGAATTAAGTACAGAACACGTGAATATAAATCATGTATGTGGAACAGATAAAGTAAGAAAAGAGTCATGCTACAGATGTCGATTCTCAGTTTGATTTAATTTATGTATTGATTGATGAAAATAAAAGGATATTCGAAATAAGTTTCGAATGTGTGAAAAACGTGTTGATATAATTTCCGTTTCTTTTCAAATATCACATTCGCCATTATAGAAGAAAAAGTTTTCGAATGAATCTACCATTAGCTTTTTTCCTAATGGCACTTATTTCGTTCTTTTGAAGGCAGTTTTACGAATCCTAGTTATGTACTAAACCGTCAACCATTAGTTAGGGTACAAAAATAGCACGTGTAACCAAGGGGGATAACACGTCAATCCGTTATTATTCCTCAATCCATTAACTATCAATTCATAAAACCGGAAGTCAATCTTAGTCAAGTACCAGTGCGATAGCTATTGGTCAAGGTATAGGTACAAAAATAATATATGTGACCAAGGGTGATAACAAATCAATCTGCCAACTATTTCTCAATCCACTAACTAACAAATCGTAAAACTGGGCCTTGGTATAAAAGTATGATAATCTCAAGAATAAAAATCCCATTTCACAATTCACCCACCTCTAGATTCTGATTGAATTTCGAAAAATGAATTCAGCCTTTTTATCACTATACACTCGACTTTTCATTATTATGTGAATAATTAAAATCCAAATACATTAAAAACTGAACTGTGATGAATCTATATCTATGATATAGGAAGCACGATAAATAAAATTTAAGAATCTAATACAATTTAAAAAAATGAAGCACTCCATTATAGATGACATAACACCAGCACGACAATGAAAAAAGATCGCCATCATGACATTATCACCTCAATCGTTTATAATTCTCTTGCTCTCCGCGCTCTCTCGCTCTCACACACACTTCGCTCTCTCTTCGCACTCTTTGTCCAACTATTCAACCCGAACCCAACAATACTACATAACAATCTCGCAGCTAGTAATGACACCAATTCCAACACTCTGATAACTGACGGAGATAACTGTATGACTTTTCTATACCTCGAGAGATAAAAGTTCCCGATCGGCCGTCTACCTTATCTCACATCACTAACGCATGGGTGGTTCGCGCTGTCATCTCTTTTGAATACAAATATACTAATTGATCAATTTAATTTTTTTATCACATCGAATTGATCGTGTGATGGCTTGACATGAGCTGATTATTGTAACTGTATTTTTTACAATTATAAAAATGGTCATTTGATTGTATTGTGGACGGAACAAAGACGGAACATGAAAATGGCGAATCATTATTGTATAACATTGAGTGAACAATAGGATATGAACACTCGCTCATCCGATGACGATTTATAGTTGAATGTATTTTGTAGCATTTTGTACATTCGATTAATTACATCCGATTCGATATGATATTTATATCTTATCAAGCCTAATAATGGTGTGGTGATGACAAATTTCACGTAAATCCATATATATATATATATATATATATATATATATATATATATATATATATATATATATATATATATATATGAATATATATATATATATATATATATATACACATATATATATATATATATATATATATATATATATATATATATATATATATATATATATATATATATATATATATATATATATATATAGTGTTGGAGAATATTCATCTATGAATGCAACTCATTAGCGATATGTATGGACGTTTTTTTTCGTCGAATCATAATATTTGTGTCCACTTTGAGATTTGAACACAGGATCTCCTGCTTCAATTCGAATGCTGTACCCACTGAGCTAAGCAAGCACCTAGGCACCTGGGTGCTTGCTCAGCGAAATAATGGAACTTTGAATTATTCGCTAGCATTCGAATCGTCATTTTACATTTTGGATCGTCATTTTAGAGACTGGAGCTTGATTTTCACAATCGTCGTTCATCCCGATAAAGAAGTTTGACGTGGTTTCACCCTATTCTGCATAATGGGATTGTTTTTCTTGAAACCATTGTCACGTACTTTTTCTTGCACCAACAACCAGAAAATTACTTTTCATTCCATCTTAATTCCCACTGTCTCGAAATATCATTCACCGACGCCAATTCACTAGAAAAATGCGTTGTGGAAAACTGATTAGATGATGAGAAAAATTGAAAATAACTCATTTTCTCACCAACTTATCCATCATTTAATGACTTCGATGAATCTTGATTATCGTTCGGGCGTCGTTAAACCAACTCTGAATGAATAAATGAGGTATAAAATGACAATTTTTGAATTTTCGAATTGATGAATCCAATTGATTTCGTATATTCTCGTGATTCATTCATTGGTGGTATTAGTTATTTCCAAAACACTTGCAATAATATCAGAATTGTTGTAATACAACTGCAAAAAAACTTGAGGCTGGTTTGAATTATTGCCGAGTCATTTCCCTGTATACTTGGCTAGTTTAACATAAAAAAATCCTCACAATGGCTGTCGATACTTTTATATTATTATTATTTCCAATTTTTTTTTTCGATTTTTTTATGAACAATACTAATTTTATATAAATCATATTTTGATGATGGTACACCTCAACTGCCAGGTACCTCATTCCGATGAATTGGCGGTATTTGACGCATGGTATTTGGTTGAGAGGTTTTTTTGATACGCTCTGGAATTGCACTTATTTATTTAATCATTCAATAGAATTTCATATTATTATTTTTCATGAATGAATGTTAATAATGGAGAATTTGACGGAATGTGATTCTTTCTTTTGATACGAACTTTCACCAATGATGATTTCTTCATAAATTTGATGAACATAATGATACAATAGTCTGAACGTTTTTGAGAAATAATCATTCAAATTTTCGAATTTCATATGAATTTCACATGACAGCATGTACACATATTTTTTTTCATCAAATTGTAACTATTGTAACTAGGACCATCTCTAAAAGATATCAGCATTACCAAAATCACGAATGTTTTTGTGAAATCTATTGACATGAACGACCATGAATATATAATGATGATGATTCAAAATACTAATAACACTTATATAAGTAACAATGAAAAAAGAAACGCAGATAACTGAAACTGCAAATGAATATATAGCCATAATTGGAGTAAAGGCAAACTTGATGAATATAGAAACAGTATTATTTTTACTCATGTCATGATCGAAGTTTCTTAATATATATCGGTATTCAAACCATTTTCGTAAGAATATAACTTTTCCAAACACATCACATTACTCTTATTCGAGAAATTACAGTTGAGAAATAACAATTTAATCATTGATATCATTCATTAAAATATAATCACCCGTCACTCATATAAATGACGAAATACTCGACCAAAACTGCAGACAAAGGAGCACCTGTTGAATACGTAACAGGTGTTGAAAAAACGTATATGTGTAAGTCAATATTGTCTCTCTATCACATCTCAAAAATCCAATTCCTATCATCATTCAATAATATAATTACTTTTTAATATAACAGATCGTCAGATATTAATAGGTGATGTATTCATACTATACACTACATTCTCTTTTCAACTCGAAATTGAAAAAAAATCACTTAATTATATTTCTGGGATGTAATTGCTCAATTAAAACCAATAAAAATACAAGTATTTTAATTGCCAAGATAACAGTTTTTCTATAACAATGTTCGCGTCTAGATTGAGTATCGATATAAAATATATCGATTGCGGGTGGTCGAAGTGTTTGGTGTTGTTTTATTTTTTGACAAGTACAAGTTAGACGTGTTTAAAATGTAAAAATCGAATGTGAATAATTAATGAGTACTATACAGTTTTCAATTTATGGTTGAGGGCGGATAATTTAGTTCGAAAGACTTGCTAGTATAATAATTCCAAGAACAATAATAATAGATTCGGAAATGATTTATAATTTATTCATTCGTAAAGGGCGTAAAAATAGACTTTATTTCGGTTGAATTTATTTTAGATAGTTATGTTTTGCAATTCTATAACTATAATTCGTTGTTATTTTATTTTAATTTTATTACCTACGTTATGAATTATTCATGTGTAAGCACCTCTTCATATTGTTATTACTTCATACATGATTATTCTCATCTTATTAAATACACGCATTCTCTTCATTCATCTGCTATATCTCGTTATGTTTCTTAGGAAGTTTGAATTAGAAACTGAAACACATAATTAATCATGTCTATATTCATAAAAAAAATCGGTGGACAAATCCAAGTTAAGAATTAATATATATTTGATTTGAATTCAATTAAAATATGGTAAGCTTCTAACTATTCACATAGAAAATTTTTAGAAACATGCTGTGACAAAGACAGAACAAAAAAATATGTCATAAAGCCACCGTTCATATGCCACCGTTTACGATTGGTATAACTTTTCATTCAATTCGATTTGTCATTTTTAATTTGAACAAGATCATCATCACATACACTGGGATTGATTATTAAATATTTCGAATTGTAAATAGGTACCACTTATTAAAAAAGACAAGCCACCAATTGATCAAATCAATTTCATTTATCTTCTTACGAGTATTCGTCTGTCAAAATAAGGTGATTTACACAACGCACCTGCAATTACATATAATATATCGTATGACAACTATTTATACGTCACCCACATCACCCACACCAGATCAGATGAACAGTTCGTTGCATCTTGGTAGAAGTCTTTTAGTATATTTTATGCTTGTGGTAGATTGTTTGATTCTATATATATATTTTTTTCGATCTGACCATTGTGGGAGGTCGTCTCTCATAGTGATCTATCTCGATATATATCTCGATCTAATATCGATCGTTCACACATACACTGTTAGAATGCTCATTATTTCTCCGACAGTTTGTCAAGATCGTTAGGTGATGTGTCAGGACTCCCGCGCGCTCCGATGTTTGGCACCGCGTTACGAGACCGCTGGAATAAACAAATGTGACGTAATTACTGGATTTCTTGGAATTGAATAGCAATTCGAACATGGCTGATTTGATGGATGTATCACGTAAAAATTGAATCATATTATCAGAGATTTGAACCTTCTCCGATATTTCATAATTCTTCAAAAGATAGTTATTTTAGTGAATTAATTATAAGACTTGCTGAAAAAAATCTTGATATATTGACTGATATTGATTGAGGTAATGAATTCACTTGACGAATGCAATAGTTGATAATTGTCCAACAAGTTTTCGACCTCTCCGAAATTGTATGAATATTACAGATTAACTCAAGAACCCACTAAAATAGCTACAAAGAGAATGGCGTATGAGAATAACCTACCAAAAACTATCAAAATATAATTGGATAATTTTAAATAGTCTTGCTTCATTTTTATGTTGGTTACGGTACGAAACATTATCTCCACAATATTTAGGTAGAAACACTATATCCATATCAGCTGAGCTACTGCTTCAGAAACTTGAGTCAAGTCGGATGGGGGTTCGATTCCCAAATAAGGAAAAAAGATACTTTACTCGAAGACTTTGAAAAGTCCCGCTTTACTCGTACCTCCAAACAATCTTGTTGTTGGTTGGTTCATCGAGCAAACAACAGTCATCATCTGACTCTCATTTTCACAATGTTCAAATCATTTTACATAAAATACGAGTTTCGGATTGTAGAGAGAAGTTCATATTCAATCAAATTCTCACATTTTTCTCAAGCCCATTCATTTTTCATAATCATTCATTAAGCATGAAGTGAGAAAGTAAAGAGTGAAGTGAACTGAAATGAATGAAGTAGAAAATGCTCAATTCGGATACTTTTCAAAATTCAATTCATCATGAGTAACAACTGAAGTAGAAGGGAGAATCACCATACAAATCACACACAAGACATATATTTATCAATGAGGAAAATTCAACCGAAGATAATTTTCATTTCACTAACATCGAAACTTGATACAAAAAAATTGTTCCCCAATTGAAGCTATGGGTGGAAGAAAGATGGGATCGTTCGGACGGGGCACCACAAGGGCGATCTTACCATCCCAAAAAATGAATCAATTAATAATGAATAATATATATATATATATATATATATATATATATATATATATATATATATATATATATATATATATATATATATATATATATTTAAAATGATTATATTATTAGTTAATAATAATGTGATAATTATCATCATTGATGAATAATCATAACACATCTACTATAATGATGAAAAAAAATGCCACCAATCAAATAAAATTACTTCCACCTTTCTATTCCACGCGATTGCCGAGTGATATTGCTCGAATGACAGACTCGGCTTACGAGAGTGTAGGTGTCTCAAGCAAGACGCTAGCTAGGGGGTTCTAACATCTCAACAAAGCACGACTATCACACGAAATTTAAATAATTAACCAACAAGTCTGAGATACTCATTTCGATAGAAAATCAAATTACCATGATTGTGTGCCGGTTGGTTAGGTTGGTAATGTATGGGTTTGTGTTTTGTTAGTTGGGATAGTCGGTGACAGGCAAAAACATGGGAAATTTTGTTTTCTCGTGTTGGTTCACAATGCTGTCAATTTGTTATCTTTTAATCAATGTGATACTTGAATGAGGTATATATGGGATTAGTTGCATAGTTGGTGGTAACAACATAACGACATGAGGAGTATAAAAAATATGTGACGTCATAAAATCTAATATTTTTAATCATGTAAAGAATATGAAGATGTTGTTGAAAGTATGAGATGTAGCTGGAAGAATATTTGATATTCACAACAGAAATAATAGAGGAGCTCAAATTACTTTGAACATATTTATTCGATCACACAATCTTTCACCTACAACTGACTGGTTTGCAAATAATCGGTAAAGATAAAGACGTTCACATAACTGATGAATGTTTTTTGGTTGAATAATTGTACATAATTTGGATTAATCAGTCGCAAAATTTGTATGAGAGAAATAATGAATGGATTGCCAGTATTCTCATTCGATGGAAATCAATTTGTTACTTTTTTTTTTTCAAATATGATATACTTATATGGACGAGAAAATTATTCCACTGTTCATCCGGCTCTTTGGATGAATTCTTCTAAGAGAAATGAATAATATTGATGAATAATATAGTTATATTGATAAGTTCCATATTTTTCAATACATTACTGTATATTTAATCTTAATAAATCCAGTTCAATTCATCTCATCAATTAAATTTTATTTAATCAACCAAACCAATCCTGTCCGATATTATAAAGACAAGATTTATTCTATCATCGTGTTCACGGTGTGTTAAATTGCGTGTGGGTGTTGAAACATTATTTATAATGTTTGTTCTACTTGGACATATCACGCTAGATTCACATTAATTGGAATTTCGATATGTTTATTCTAAACAGAAATCAATAAGGAAATGCTGAAACCGAACAAGTTATTTTCAAACATTCTACTAGAACCATCAGAACATGGAATATGAAATGAGCCAAATATATTTTTTGAAATATTATTTTTTTGTTAATTATATTATTCACGATATAATCATGAATGTGACAGTAAATAGTTATGATTTTTCATGAATGGAATGAAACTTGTTCTCCTTATGTAAGTATTATGCGGAGTTTTCACTTGATAGGTGAAATAGAATTCGGTCTACTCGCTCGTTGAAGTCTCCTCCAAACCAACCATACTTTTATATCAATCTAATAATATGGAATGTTTTGAATTTCTACTTTCCATCTCCTCGAGCTGAGTTTTGAAGGTCAACATATATTCATATATTTAGATCAAAATTGGAATATTTTTCAAATTTTCCCATGTTTTCTCTCTCATTTTCATGTTACAAAAATGAACACACTGCACTTTTGAATATAGAATGTGTTGGAGAAATTGAATCAGTAATACAAATAATTCATCATAATCACTGTTGTATCATTTCTATGAATGAGTGGGTCTACAGTTTCATATGACATGAATGATTATCAAAAATCAAATCATTATACTGAATGTATCAACAGCTTATAACTTTCAACCTATTATTTCTCAGAAAATCTGAGAGATTCAGAAAGAGTTTTGTACAGACGCTCAGAACCACAATATGAATTTGTATTTACACATTCATCGTTCATTTTCTGTACCAATATGTTAACCGAATACTTCTTTTGTATATAATCTTTATTAGTGAGAATAAGATCATGTCTTCGAATGAAAAGTTGCCATGAGACACATAATCTCAATACATGGGATAGAATCGATGTATAATTCTGGGTGAATAGAATAATATTCAAGAAAAACACACTATTTTAACTATTTGTAATAATCGGATTATAAAATACATGAGAGAACGAATTGAATGCATCAGGTATACTAATTGATTGATGAATCTTGATAAACTTAATACTTCAATAATTACCTGCGATAATGTAATGATATGATGTTGAACTGACTGAAAAAAGGTCTATTATTTTACACACCGAATTTCCACAATTAAAGGTCAGAAATATTGTGAAATATGACCTGCATAGTCATGTCACTCAAAATCTCATGTCAATCTTTTGATTAATAATATTGAACTCGATTTAAATCTCTTTGTGAAGACAAACGGAAGTTGGGGTGGATTTATAATAACATTATTTATGATTAATTTAACAAAACCTACTGACATTTAAAACAGTATTCGTCTTGAAGAGAATGAATAGAACAATGGATACTTACCTTATATGTTTTAGGTGTGTAGGCCAGTAGGCCTATTATGCATATCACTATGACGATATAGGAGTAAGTAAGCTTATGTATGAAGTTTTTTTTTTACGTAACTTCTCCACGGCGTAGGTTTGTACAATTGTACCCAGCATGGGACTAATTGATTTGAATGTTTCGAAAGAATTTAAGTTGGAGTGAACTTTTATTTGAACTTTGAGTTAAATAACTAACTACATTTTGCTTCCTTACTAAGTGATGCCTATAAGTACAGTATCGATCATAATGAAGTAACTGAATTATCAACTAACAATAATTGTATAAAATCTTCATTTAATATATTTATCATTCGAATTTATTTTATTACATTATAGGCCCTATAAGATAATATTAAAAGTGATCGGAGAATATCATGCATTTCTTCAAACGAGTAGAAATAGAAATAATTATTGTTCTATGTTCAACTACTTGCGAATGTGTTATTCCTATCTGTACATATGTTAAGTTACGCAAATAACTCTAATAATGTATCATGTTATAATATATTACACGTATAGACAGAGGTCAAACGTATGGAGTTGGTATGACTGTCTAGAGATTAATTACGTTGCTAGTTCTGAGAATATTGCTGTTATTTCGGAGAAGATATTATTGACACATACAAGTGTAGTTTTTTAGAAGTATAGAATACAAAGATGTCCAAAGTTGCTCTTTCACTTTTGAAAGAGACTCACTTTCGTGTGAAGTCAGCATGATGGAGCCTGACATATTTTATATTGAATAAACTTTGGTGTTTGTTTTTGATAGGATCATTCATTAAAGGACATCACAACCCAGAAACATGATTTCAATAAATAATGATATTTTTTTCGTCCAATTTCAGATAAAACTGGAAATAATTATCTCAATATTAGAAGTGACATTCGATTCATTTGTCCTCTGAGACCCGGTCTTTTTTGGAGCCTTGACGTAGACATCAATCGATTATATTCTTGTTTCTATATGCATTCGGCAATGTCTACGTCGAAACTCTGACTCCCTGGAGGACAGAAAAAATCATGAAGATTAATCACCATTATTAGATATTAGATAGATATGATATGAATATAATAATATATGTATATAATAATAATATAATAATAATGATATGATAATATTTTATTTTTTTCGTTATGAATCATCATAACCTTTCACCCATAGCCTTAATAGGGGAACAATGATTTTGTATCAAGTTTCGATGTTATTAAAAATATACATATTTGTTGAAATCTGGTTCCAGGGTTGTGATGTCTTTCAGGACTCTAGATGATAGTTCTCTAGTTTTTTTTTTCATCCATAGCCTTAATTGGGGAACAATGATTATGTATCAAGTTTCGATGTTATTAAAAAAAAAAAAAAAAATTTGGTTTAATAACATCGAAACTTGATACAAAATCATTGTTCCCCAATCAAGTCTATGGATGAAAGATAGGATCGTTAGGACGGGGCTCCACAAGGGTGATCTTACCACCCCATAGTTATTATGGAAAATACCATAAACATAATGAATGGAACATTTCTACTCGGGAATGATTTTTAGAATTTTTCAAGACAATTGGTTCTCTGATTTTTCTCAGACTGATTCAACTCAATAAATTTTCAACTGACAATTCCATCATCTCATCAATGATTCATAATACGACAATATATTTCATTCAATCATTATGGTTCGTTGATGAACCAGAACGGATTCATGAATAACATTGAGAATAATGGTTTCATCTCACCTCTGTGCTGCATATAGTGGTACAACTCCATCATTGCAGGGATGATGCATGGATTGCGAGGCAACCATATATATATATATATATATATATATATATATATATATATATATATATATATATATATATATATATATGTATATATATATATATATATATATATATGAATATATATATATATATATATATATATATATATATATATATATATATATATATATATATATGGATATATTTATATATATATATATATATATATATATATATATATATATATATATATATATATATATATATATATATTTATATATATATATATATATATATATATATTCATATCATATAATATATACATATATATATATATATATATATATATATATATATTCAATTTTCTTTCTTCTTCTTTTTCAATTCAGATTTGGTGGTGGCCAGGTTGGCAGACCCGTAAACGTAGCTTTTACCAGCAACAAAGGGCATTTTATTCTTGAGAGCTGTCCAATTACAAGACAGCAAATGATTTCAATGCAGGTATGAAAAGTATCACAACTTTTATCAGTATCCTAAGTGTTTTTTCACCTAATTCAATTAACATCTACACCAATAAAAGTATTTTATGAACTCCATATAAGTTCATCGTTGGTGGGATCATCATATACGGGTTGAAAAAAACATTAAAACTCGCGAGCTAAAGTGACTTCTATTAGTTGAGGATATGAATATTGAGAATAATGGAACAAAACGGAAAATTGGCACGTGTAGCCTTATTTGCTGATTGGCTGATGGTAAACGTGAATTTAATTAGTGAACAGAGAAGATGGACACATTGTTGAATTTGAGACTGCTACCTAATTCAATTAATCCTCGAGTAAAATTTTCACATCAACCGTATCTTCAATTTTTTAACTCGGAGAGATATTTCGTTCTCAATTGTATTCGATATGTTTGATGTTTAAGAGATAATTTGAATATTTTTTCAAACTTCGATAGAATTGTTCATTAGGCCTACTCAATTATACGTTATATTAATTCAAGTTCCCCACATCTACGGAAGAGTATTTTTTCATACACAGAAAATATGTTTCACAATTCAAAAACTGAATCAGAAAAAAAATCTCAAAAACGGATTTTTCGACCTCTCAAGCCAGCTTCTAACATCAAGATCAAGTCGGGCGCGGGTTCGAGCACCACATAATTCATTTAATTTTCTACCATAATTAATATAATATACGCTCATGCGTGACCTAAAATATCATATTTGTTGTTGGGGCATGAAGCAAACAATAATCATTCTCTGAAGCCATTTTCATCTGCGTGCATTTTGAGTTTTAATTTTTTGTCAACTATTTTGTTCAACCCTAGACGAATATCAAAATCATCCATCCTGTAAAACACACACCAATCATTTCAATATTTCGGTAACTGCTATTAAGGTACGAACTGGTACAGCGTGATAAGTTTGTGTTTAATCCACGGGGGTGCGCCACTTATCGATCTGGCCAATCATCAAAATAATGAACAATACCAACCTTGTCCATATCAAAAACTATTATGTTTGTTACGCCCGTTGAATAAAAAGGGCTCGTAGACACACCCAATAAAATGTACGTCATCATTTTGATTTTCGATACGGTTCGAAACGTGAATCGTTGTATGGTTAAGCGTTGACGGTGAGTAGTTTTTTGGGGTATTTTTGTGGTTATGTTTGGTATGATGTGCAGATGAAGCCAGAGAGTTTATAGGTATACGACGGTAGTAAACACGATTTTCGCTACTGAAGTAAGCATGACCACTGACTTTAATTGGATCCAAGTTTACCAAAACTTATTGGATGGATGAATCATGGAAAATTGACATTACTCAAATGAAATGTGCAGATTTGAATATATAATTCAATTATTTAAATATTATTAGAATGTCAGTTATTTTTTATTTTACTTAGTGAGTTCTCTATAGGTTACTCGTTGTTGAATGTAGTGAACAAGATTGCGTTTTTCTATAATTGACAGTTCACTTTATTTCCACGGCAACGTTTCATAGCAACTAAATTGTTACTTGAAATAACTGAGAGAAGATACATACCATACCGACCACAAGATTTTGTGGCCGCGATTTATTGCCAATGTTTGCACGTTTTATTAATATTGTTAATTTTTCTAAATTATTCAAGAACTTGTGACTTTCACTCAAAGAATGCTAATTACTATAAACTGAGCTATCATGTTCATTATTTACAATAAAAAAATATTCATATCGATTATTCACTAAATATTCGAAAATGAATATCAGCTTTTTTGTTTGTGAAAATATTTCCACTTTTTGTTTACACATTTGTATTCTCGTTCAAATTTCACAACTTCTTTCATTTGTTTTGTATCGACAACTTTGTTGCTTTGTTATTTCGAAATGAATCATAGTTTCTATACAAGCTTCAGTACAAATATGTCTCTCATCATCATTGTAAATTTCTCGAACGTCGGCTTGGTTCTACTTTCTGCTTATTTGAAAAGAATTAGTGTTAGTCATATTCAATCTGGCGCCTCTAAGACTAGGCCATTCCAGCTTGTTAGCACATTTTATGTCTGAAGAGAAATTAACATAATATGATGCATCTCTTATACTATTACCCGCATATACAATCATGATTTATTATTCATATTTGCCAACAAATAATAAACTGACAATCGTTAAATGCGCGTGCAGGTAAAGTAGAGCCACAACCCACCTTACACTTCAGAGCAGGGTACTTGAAATTTTATACCACTTGTTAAATTGACAATGAAATTCGAGTTTAGTTCATACGGTATTCACTTGAGTTCAGACTGTGAGTTGCTTTATTATTATCCAATTGAACATACAAATTTGTTTTCGAAGTTGAAATGAACGAAATTCAAAATACAAATTTGAGATTAAATCGTGACTTGGAAATTTTAGAAAAAAATCTCTACTATCAGACTACAATTCCTACCCATTTCTGCAGGATACGATCATATTTAACTTGTGCATCCTCATTTCCATAGAGGCGTGAATACAAGGGTGACAATTGAATTTTAGTATATTAGGTAAAAAAAGTAATTCTCGTGAAAATGAATAGAAATCAAACGGAACATTACAAAAATCAAATATAATTCACGGATACTAATGTTTCGATATGAAAAAATTATATTATGTCGAGGTGCGGTACTAATATGGAATAAAAGATGACTATATATGTATTTTCTGTAAATTCTTCGATTCAAAAATACGTACTTTCAAAACTTACAATTCGACGACGTATGAGGAAAGTATGGTGATTAAAATTATTTCCACTTTTAACAGGAAAACGTACAATTCGCGTTTCCAGGTATTCTTCTAGTCACTTCACCACTTGTAGTGCAGGGAGGGGGGGGGAGGATGAATGCAACAAGGAATTCACTTATTTTGTAACATGATTATTAGTTCGGATTGAGGTTGATTTTATGAGTCGTTGCTCAAACTTAAAACATCATTATACAAAAGAGAATGTCAACACCATTTCCATATTATTCACTCGTATTTGCACTATAGGTAGCCGAAATGAATAACTGAAAATGAATAAACGCATGAAGTGCGATGAAATGTATGTAATGAATATATATAATGACAAGGATTATATGACGGTAATAAATGAAATCGTATCCCATTTCCAACAATTGTCGTGTTGAGGGGATGTTAAAACAGCAAAAACTCGTGAGCCAATCACTCGTCGATGTGTTGCCTCGTCGGGTACTCTCGCCATCTTCACCTTCCTCTAGTGCCAATCAATATATAATAATGATATATGTGATGGTAAAAAAAAAAAAATATATATATATATATATAAATAAATATATATATATATATATATATATATATATATATATATATATATATATATATATATATATATATATATATGAATATATATACATACATTTTTTAATTTTGGGTTCAACGACGCACTATATGATGATGACTAAGATCTATTGGCGTCGGATGAATGATTAATAAGATGGTGGGATGATGAGATGAAGGTTTCTTAGGTATCAGGAAGGATAGTGGAAAGCATTGTGGGAATGAAGTGGTTGTGGCCTATATTGTAGGAAACATCCCAGCATTAGCCTAGACAACAGAGGGAGACCACAAAAAAACTCTAAAGATGGACGGTGGCGGGGATAGAACCAGGTCCGATATGTCCCCTCACAACCCTCATTCAAATTCTCAAATTCTCAGGATATATAGTTGGAGATTTTAGTTAACCTCTTTCCATTTTATCTGAGTGATTGATATTTCATATTTTCATTCACAGTACCTGTACTTTCTTTTAATGATGTTCATACTTCAAAATATGTATGATTCAATATGATAATATAATATATCACATGAAGCGAGTGCGTTAACCACTGCACTGCATGTGCCGGAATATACAACTCATAATTCCTGTTGCAACAAACATAACAGAAAATCACCCCTCTCATAATATCGACATCCCATACGTACAACATCTTCACAATTTTCCGTCATAAATAATAATCCAACCATTCACACAGACACACATACACATACACATGACATGCCAACAAGTGGCATAAACCTTGTCAGTATATCACGGCCTTCTATTCCCTCCCTCGCCACGCTTTCGCTCGCGTGTCACTCCGACTCACGCGTCATGTCCCGCGTGTATATACTCCAAGTCACGCGTTTCTACGAACTCAGCTGCTGTTAAATTGGATTATATGCACACGAGTGAATAACTCACATCGTTATATATGTATATGTAATCGTGATCAACTTATAATGCATTATTATTTTATAAATAAATTTAATGATATTATAAAATCTCTTCTATATACTGTTGAAAAGTTGTATATATAAACCACGCCCCTGCGAGACTGTTGCGGACAAGGTAAATATGGTAGCTTGCTGTATACATTTCATTAGTATGTGAAGATTGGAGTTGAGATGTTAATCTTTGATACGGATAGTTTATATATCCATGGCTAATCCAGTAAGCAAAGAAATTAAACTGTTATATTAACAAATCCATGTTTCAAATTCTTGGGATATATATTTGGAGATTTGAGTTTAGCTTCTTTCATTTTATCTGGGTAGTTAGTATTTCAATTTTTCATTCACGATACCTGTACTTTCTTGTAATAATGTTTTCGTACTTCGAAATATGTATGCCATAATGTGATGATATTATATACTGGGAAAACGCGTTATGTGTTTCCGCGTTGATTGATGAGCGAATAAAAAAAAATGAAGTAATTAAATAAATAAAAATCGCATTTTTCAATTTTTTACTCCAAAACGTCACATCCGATTATTGTGAAAGTCCGTAATAGTGTGTATTATTATGTTGTTCGAGTTCTGTGAACATTTGAAAAATTTCGGAGAACATTCACTTTGTCATTTTTTCCGCCTGGCTTATTCATATGGGTTTTTTGAAAACTTCAAAATGATTTATTTCAAGAATTGTAGAACCGATTTTACCTCGAAACTATGCAGCATCAAGTCAGATAGAGGTTCATGTGTGTGCCAAGTTTCATCATGATCTGAATTTTTGTTTGACCTGTAGAGCGCGAAAAAAAAAAACACACATTCGATTTTTCAAGTACAGTGAAATTGAGTCTTCGCTACGCTCATCCAATCAGTAACATCTCCACAGGGTTGAGTTGAATCAAAAACACCAGAATAGGTTATTTATGGGGATAAACATGTTCATATGCAATATGATGCAGTATATTACTTTGTAACTTTTTGTATTTGTTTGTTTTGTATACCTACTTATGGCTTGATTAATAAGTTTTAGAGTCAGATTTACACTAATTATATTTTTTTCGAGCAAGACAGCCCGCGCACAAGATTCAACTTATGCGGGCTTCGCACTTACAAAATATCATTCCTAAATTTCTAAATTTTATATCAAAACTTTATACCAAATTATTCATCACTATTGCTTAAATATGTTTATAATTGTTAACTTTTGATTCTATTATTTGTCTATTTGGTCATTTGTACCTTTCTGTCTACTACCTGTATGCAATTGTTGTACGTAGTACTTGATATGTGAGCGTTGAGTGTGAATAAAATGGTTTCGAAATGCAAAAAAAAAAAAAAAAAGTTCATGAGTTCATAACTTATACGTGGACAATCTTGAATAATCGACCCATATCATTCTTTCGATTCAAAAGTTCAACAAAATTTGTATATCATCATTCCCAATTAGAGGGAACACTGCAATTCGATTTTTGTTGAATCATATTACGATCTTATTCTATTCTGATTCAATATGCATATTTCATATGTTTGATTCATATTTATTATATTGATCATCAGACCAACAACATTGAAAATAATTTTATTGATAAAATCTTGTTCAATAGTTACCATTAAAACTTATAGTCAGATGGAATCACAATCACATAAGTTTTTGAAAAAAACTGAATTGAGTGTCGTAAAAACCTATTCCAGTTTGTATATTAAATCAATTCACACTTCAATAATAGCTATTGGAGACATATCAGAAAACGTGATTGAAATGTTGGATTTTTTTTTCCAAATTTGCTCATTAAACATAGATCAATCTTGAAGGTTTCCAATAGTATATTTGTTAATTGTGACTGCTTTCAATCTATTATTCTCAATTTCACTTCAAATTTGACAGTTCGTATCAATAAGTCCTCAGATAATAATCTCTCTCTTTCATAATTATCACACATATTGACCGAGAAAAGCTCCATAATAACTGAAACGAAGATAATAATTTTCAAAATGTATTCAGATGAAAGATTGACATGTGAAAAAAGCCCTGTCATTTCTATAATAGTGGTCGATTTCAACAGAGTTTGAAATGTCGCCATTCTGTTGTTCTCGATTTCTCAACACATATAGTTCTTTTATTTCGTGAAGTAGAGATGAAAGAAAGAGAGACTCAACAGAGGTCAACACAATTACGATACCAGATCATATTGATTATTTTGTAACGATTTTTTACCATTATATTTATATAAACGACAGCCAGCACTAAGTGAATCAAATCTCAACAATAGATCAAATGATATAGATAAGATTATATTGCATTTATTTTAATGATAGAAATCTATTTATTCAATTTGAATAGCAGATTGCACAATTGGATTTCTTGCATTAACTTTTGAACTATTGTAACAATGTAATTGTAGTGAGCTCTTTTAATAGACGAAGAAATACAAATGGAAGAAGTATACCATAAGTATTATTGCATAGTGTCAGGTCAATGATTTTCAGATATGACAGTTCATCTTATATGTGTGAAATTTTTGTGATTTTTTTTTTAAGAAATATTTGTAACTGGTTATAAATATCACGATCAATTCATGATACACTATCTAAATCAGATTGGAGCAGATTGATTCAAGTTTTCATTGCGTCATTCTATTGAAAATTGTATAGTTTCTCATGGCAATAAGAGTTATTTATACATTATTGAATAATGAAATAGAAGAATATGGTTTTTCTGAAAGGAGTGAAAATACAATATTCTTGTTTTTCATTCCACTTCATTGAAAATTACAGATTTCATATCAACGATCAAGGAAAGAAGATTTGATGATAAAGAGAAGTATGAAGCAAAACATCGAGATTCAAGAGGAATTCATACAACTTGAATTCAAACTCACTGAAGTATGAGTCTGTTTTTGTACTTGATGTTGACTGTTGAAATTCATCGCGACACAAAGTAAAAACTACAGCTTCAAAATTTCAGTCAATATAGTTTTCTGTTGTCCGATAGAAAAATATTTGTTCTCTGGTCTTATTAGTGCTGATTAATCAATCAAATAGTACGGTTTTATACTGCATGACCTTTTTCGTTTTTATAGGCTCATATATCTATATTCTACAAGTCTCACATGATGGAATCTAAAACACAAGATATATTGAAAATTTAATGTATTGAAAAATTCCAACATCGTGAAAATCTAAATGATCCAATATCGGAAATATTCACAAAAGGTGAATATTGTAAATACTGGTTGTATAAATACCGAGAAATATTACAAATTTTCAGGAAAAAAAATTATGCATACTAACTGTTAATTTATACAGATTTTACACATTCATGAATACGTTCCTTTATGTTGGTACTGTTAAAATTATACTTCAACTATACCTACATCAACATGCATGGGCATATACACATCATTATTTAACTGTTATATAATATAGTCTCTCGGTTTACTATAAAGCACAATCGGAGAACAGAAAAATAATTGTATTATGCATTCATATGATTTATAGATTATAATAAAACAACAAAGTTCTAAACTACATAACCACAAACATTTTGTATATAATATGTTTATTCATAAATTAGCGTTTACACCATTATACCTTTCGTTCTTACAATAAGAACCATCATACTTCTGACAAGCCTATCCAGATCTAGCAGCACGTTATCCTACATTCACATTCACTTATTATATCGATCTTTTGTATGAAATACCTCATTAATATTTTCCTCCATTGTTAGTCTAATAAGCTCCATACACAACGGTCAATCTACACGTCACGTGCTGGCTGGGAGTCGAACCCGAGACCACACCGGTCTCATAACGTTCACAACGGGTAAACAACAGTTGTTACAACGCAGCACTCACGTCTTGTTTGAAGGATACGAAGTAGACGTCGAGCAAGAGAAGCGATGTTGATTGGTTTTACTTAGAAGTCAACCACAAAATTGAATAAGTTATTGTATGAAGATTTGGATATGAGATTCTATATAGACTTTGCGTAAAACATTGGTTCGCATTGGTGAAGATATAACTCTATACAATAAGGTGGCTTTGTCCAGGTACTGATCACGATTTGGGAAGTGGAAGGCGAAATTGGGGAATTATTTTTCGAATGATAATTTGTGGATATTCGTAGAATTCATTGAGGGTTGGAGTGAATGTAAAATGAAGGCACGACTTTGTTAGAACTAATAAGAGTTGTGTTTGATGAAAAATGTTTGGATTTATTGTCGAAATTATCAACAATACTATATTGTTGATATATTTCATTCTTTAGAATTTAAATTGGTTCCTAATTATTCTTGGTTCAATATTGGCTTGTATGAAATGGTATGCGCTTCAATTTCTAAGCTACGAAGATTAATGAGATCAATAAATTATCATTATATCATATTGCATTGGTATGATATATTTCATATTGATATTATTCAGTTAATTAATTACGTTTTCCAGAATTTTCATTACGTAGTGAATTGAATGAGATAACGTAATCAGATGAATCTCCCAAGTCCTCTGAAATATACAAATCCAGTCGAGTGTATTCATCCAAGTGCGAATGGTATTTCATAGACTCGGCACTTCCACCAAATTCAACAAATGGCCCTTTTGTTCATATTTTATCCTTAGTTATAAACTATATTGATATTGAAAATTATATTCATCTATAATAAAGATGAGCTATGGGCCTACATTATTGAACATAAACTCTGATTGGGCTATCTATTTTCATAATATTCAATAAATTATCCCATAAAATATATTATCTTTTTGGTGTAATACTGATAATTAGTATGTTATCAAATTCAGATGAGGTTATCGTTTCATACTCGGTTATTGTACGCGAATTATATAGACAAATATTTCACTGGGTGATAATATTAAATAAATATATGTATTTCTTTAAAGTAAATAAATGTTTTCAGTATTGATATTAGAATACACGATCATAAATTCGAATCACGATATAAAATTGCAAGAAAAAATTCTCAGTGAAACCATTTCACCTGTAATTGAAATGTCAGTTGAATCAAAAATTGAATTATATTCCGTGACGTCATTATTTCAAAAGTAGGGACAGATGGGGGCGTCGTACAAAACGAATGATTACTTATTTTCATTGTTTACTGAATTCATTCTAATTCGCTATCGTTCTGTGTTTGTTTGCGTTCGAAATTTGAATTACTCGTGCATGGTTGGGTGGGATGGGTGTGTGCACAGCCTTGTTGATGGTGTTTATTAACTGTATACCAGATGATTATTGTCAGTATAGCCAATTGTATGCAAAAGAATGAGAAATATGCACAATTCATTGTGTAAATAACATTTCCATGATTCCAACACGGCTAACAATACTTGAAAACGTGGAATTCCTTCGGAACAACCATCAATTACCTGGCGAAAACATTCTTGCCAACCTGCCATCCTATTAGTTATATTACTAGTTTTCACAAAATATAATCATAGTGTGTCAAAGTTGGTATTAAAAGAAACGCCTCAACGTTTTATCACGATATAATTCTCGAATTAACATATTTTACATTCTGTAAACAATTGAAGAGTGTTTCAGTGAAAGGAGAACGGTTACCTCACGTTGACCATGTGTTCTATTAATTTTGCTCTTTCAAAATTATGAATAATTTTAATTATTCAAGAAAAAAACATATCTCAATAGAGCTAGCTGTTGTACAGTTTTTGCACGATACATTCAACAAAGACATCGTTAAAAATGGTAGTTTTAATGTAACTATATTATATAATTTTTCTCCAATTTTGTAGTTGATGTCGGCAGAAACAACTTTATATATTGCATTATAATAATCTTGGAACTATCCACTCTCACCAATGAGCCTTCTTGAATTTCACTTTTACACATTCTCATGCATCTATAATTAATTTCTAAATCTTCATTTTTCAATCTTCATACCTCATGTCACATAATTAAGAAGAGAGTCTTGGAACCACCAATCTACCACACGAATCAATCTCACGAACTGGTGTGCCGACCACATTATTCAAAGCTATATCAACCATAACGCATCGTCTACTATTATAGATACTAATTAATATTACAAACCTGCCATCATGATTACCGCTGATCCTGTGATTGTTATAAAGTAATCACTTCTTAATAGAAGTATCTTATTAATTTTAAGATGTGAGAATATTGAGGTGTTTCAAAATGCACCGATCGGTATTACAGGTAACTACACTGTTGATCTACGTAGATGAATAGATACGGTGTAAATTGCTGAGCTCATCCTATACATACCCATCTCTTACTAACTCATTGTATTTCCATCTTCACTTTCTCACTCTGACTCGAATATAGTCATCCATTGTAGTAGAACAATATAACTATTGAAATCAATAGAATGATACCCTTTTATTCCAAGAAATCTCGAACAATTTAAAAAAATTAAATGATTTTTCAAGTCATTAATGGAATCCCCTAGTGGATACTCTCTAATATTATACCGCTTACGTATTGTTCGCTTATTGTTCGATGAAGTTAGTGAGGTGTAGTTATTGTTGGTGTGCTAACAAAGGATGGGTAGTTAACTGGTGGATCGTCGGTTAAGTTAACGATCACATTAACCGAATAGGTCTATCTATTCAACGTCATTAGACGAGGATTAGGCGCAACGGAGTGGCAATTATTAGTCTAGATGGCCACGGGGGTTTTGGCGCGGCATACGTATTTTTATTTATTTTTTTCATTTTCGCGTAGGTTGTAATGATAGGGGGATCAAGGTTGGGTGTTTGAAATACACATGTGATATGCAGTTTGGTTTTTGATTATCTACGATGATACGAACTTTTTTTTTCGATGTGGAGCGTCCCGTTTGGATTTGGCACGCTTTTGATTGAGTTATTGGTATAAAATGTTGACATTAAATTATTCAGGGATAATAACTTGTCATATGAGCTTGTCATATGGACAGTGTTTGAAGTCACGAGATGCCAAAGGGGTGTGAGGATCACGGTAGATTTGTATACAGATTGGAAATTATTTTAATTTGTATTTTTATGAACGCTGTTTTAGTTGAACCAGAGTCGATAAAGCAGTTCTCGACTCTGGTTGAACGTAATTTAACTGTTATTACTCGTGATCG
This sequence comes from Brachyptera risi, assembly GCA_964007535.1. Lineage (NCBI taxonomy): Eukaryota > Metazoa > Arthropoda > Insecta > Plecoptera > Taeniopterygidae > Brachyptera > Brachyptera risi. The sequence continues at coordinate 40,740,946 of OZ023331.1, read as the reverse complement.
CATATGGCTCAGGGCTGGGATTACACAGAGTGTTAGTTATAGGTGTTTCATGAGCATCGTTATTTTATTATTTTCCTTTAGGGTAACGATGGATAACTAATTGAATAAAGTTGAATTTACAGCGATATATCAGCCTCATGATATTCTAACTTATTTTAGGATGTGCATAATGTGGTAGGATGACACCAAATTTAATTAATTTCATGATTCGAGTTTGGAAAGTCAAATATTCCGTACTTCAAGTTCCGTATATATGTTTACTAATCAATCATGCATGTGCAACAATTGAAGCACAAATCAAGGGCTCCTAAATATGAGGAAATTTGAGGATTTTTCCAATTTCACAGCTTTGCTATTGACCTACTGTTTGTATGTTAACAAAAAATACAACCCGATTTGTATTGTTGAACAGAACCGTCGAGCATTTTCAAGTAGGTCTATGATTGCTTGGAAATGACATCTGATCATTCTGGTTTGTAGAACAATATGATTGAAGAATAAATGAACAATATTATATTTGCGACAAAAATCATTCATAATGTTAGGCCTATTAACTACTTATGACATTTTGAAGAGAGAAGAAACACGAAACAATATAGATTTCGAATGTTTGCAACGTCGAGATGTAGCATTTGACTTATCACTTCGAAATATGTAGAGAGACTCTTCGAACATTATTCCTGTTGCAATCAGTTGTTGGATTCCTGTTTATATGTTTTCATATGAAAATACTTGTAAACATTCATCAAAATTAATTTTTGCATGAAGTTCTCACGTGTAAAGAATATATGTAAAATTTAATATTCTGTAACTATAATCTGATAGCTGCATGATCGTTGAGGAACATTATGAGTTCTTATTCATGAATAAGGATTCACAGACGCAACCTCATCAAGTTATACTTGTGAAAACCTATTTTCAGAAACGAGTTCACCTTGACTGATATTTTGGAGTAGGTCCTAGCGAAATCTAGTTGAGAATTATGTTGATACCATTGAGGACAGTAATCCAAAATCAGAGAACATATCAGGATTTACTGTCCCACATTTTCATTATGAACACAAGTTATCGTCATGAAGTGCTCATAATTGGATATGTGGTGTAAAATCAAATTACAGTGTGACTTTTACAATTTGTAAAACCCTCAATGAAATGAAGAAGAATTCTGCAAATATTTTCCATTCAACCAAACGACTTCGATTCGAATTTCGATCATAAACATTCCACTTCATAAACAATATTGAACATTCAAATTTTGAAATATAAACAAATTAAATATCACGAACTAATAATTAAGTATCAACTTTTTTTCTCTCTCTCTTCATACATAAACCAATTAAAACAGCAGAAAAAACAGATTACATTATATTTTATAATCACACACACTGGTCGTAATTGCTGGTAAAAATCATGTTATAATAATATATGGTGGATCTCACACTCTATGATTAGCCGGCGGTAATGTACTGCCTTAACGCCTCCCGCTTGCGCACAAATTACCATAGCGGTAACTCCAATATCACTCAGTACAATACAGGATGTTTTCAAAACGACTTAAAATATACGAGAAATGTGGCACTGCTATGTTCTTTTTATTCAATAGAATAGAATAGTTCGTTCAGACTTACACAATAACAAATTATCAGTGGTGTGAAGATGATTACAAAATGATTTTTTTTATATTATCCTATAGCCAGGTGAATTCTTCAAGTGTTTCTACATTACTCATTTTTAATTTGAGTAACTTGTTCCAGTGTCGTATTGTTTTACCCAGCAGCGAGTGGCGTCGTGTTATGTAACTATTGATATCCCAAATTTGAGACAAAGACATTGTGTACCACTTAATGTGGAAGGGGATGAAATACGAATGGGTGGTCGCGGGTCACCTTACAAGGGCGATGTTAGCAATATCAAAGGGTGATGATAATTACAATTTGAATCATTCCGAAAATATTAATATTGAATTTATAGCAAAGTGATCACTCATAGAAAGTGAGGAATTCAAACTGATCAATTCGAATAAATGTGTTTTTTCGGAAAATGAATCTTGCGGGAAAAATACTCTTAGAGAAGTTCACTGCGACAGTTTCGAATATACAAAGATTCTGAACAATGTAGTTGTGTTTCATGTCATGAATCTCATCCTGAATTATATCTTGAATTACAAAATATACCGTTCACTCAAAATACCAGATATTCTAAGAAATTCGAGTCGGCCAAGTTGATATGCAAAATTTGAATGGTTGACAGAAGTACATGATTATATATATATATATATATATATATATATATATATATATATATATATATATATATATATATGTATATATATATATATATATATATATATATATATATATATATATATATATATATATATATATATATACTGAATGATTATATATAATGAGGCATTGATTTACCTCAATCTCACAAGTTCCTACAAAACGTCGATACATTAGAATACTTTTCAAATAACCTGAGCTATTTTCCAGCGAAGAAATGAACTGTAGAATATTCCGACAGTTTATGTGTCCATGAGTGTACCTGATGTTGTGCTGGTAATGTGATCAAATGACTGAATGGCTGGAATGTCAACTTGATAAAGAATGTGTACTTAGCAGATTGGCGCGCGAATACCGCAAGTTAACTTACTTTATGACGTGGTCCAGATACGTCTCATCTATAAGAAAGTCGAAACGTATTTTATCAGCAGTGAGTTAAAGAGTACAGAAAATGCCCCGCAATTTATTCTCGATTGAAAAATATATATTCAAATTTGATATCTTGATGCAATTGGTCAATTAACTGTGGTCTCAAATTTTGCAATATTTTGGAACATTGCAAGCTGTTTCAAGCAAAATTGAGTTATTGTGAAAAAAAATAATTTTTGTTCAGGAAAAAATATCACGTTTTTTTCTGCAGGATCAATGAAAATCGTGATGAAATAATAGCTAGTAGAACTTGAATATTGAGAATGTATGATAAATTTGATCACGTCGTCTCATTTTTTTCGCACAATTTGAATATATTTTCTTGAACATCTTTCTTTTATCATTTTTTTCATCAATAACTGCGAATCGAAATGAACGGTACTCAATCTGGAAGAATCAATACGAGGTCGTATGGAACAAACTATGGAATGGAAACTCGCTCGGACGTATCAATTAACTCGATTTCAGATCAATCATGTCAATTTACCTTTTCGAAAGTGAAATTATTCTAAAAATTTACTTGTGTTCGCGAAAGGAGATGGTAGTCTGCCGACTGCCGACACAACAAGCTCAAATTTGTATTCTATCCACGCATTATTATTTGATAGAGGCCTATATACTTACCACTTGTATATTGTAGTATTGCTGAAGTGATATTATTTTCAATAACGGAATTCACGATGGTGAACGAAGCTGCATTTTTCAAGAGCGTTGAATACATAAAGTTGCAGCTTCAATATTCGGTCAAAGAAGACGAAACCTCTTCTCTCGTTAATAAAAGTGAATAATCATGCATTATTTCTCCAAAGTCAAGAGAGTTTTTCCGTCTGGCTCGTGTGTCAACTACTTTTGTATTACCAGTGAACCATTTCCTTTTAAAACCATTTTCAGAATTGTTTGCTGTCCAGCCACATTGTAAAGACAAAGGAATTCACCTGAAATATCAACTTGGAATTCGCCAGATAACTTATTGGTGTTTAGCAAACAACATTACTCTGACCTGTTGATTCTCCTACATCCATGGCAGAGCTATTGGGGATGGGAGGGAGGGGAGGGGGTGGACAGGAGAATGTATTTATACTTTGTGAATCGATCCACAGCTATTAAATTGAAAATGTATTGAAAACTTATTTTCATAGCATTCATTCGATGTTGACAAAATTACAGATGAACAAATCAGATGGGAAAATATTCTGATTTCTCATTATTGTTTCAATAAAAACAACCCAAAGTCAACCAAAGTTTTGACCAACCTATTCAATTAGTCAGCAAAATATTGGAATATTGAATAGTCAAAATCACCAAACACGGTAACCCAGCAAAAAACACGGGTGATATTTGAAAAATCCCTTGAAATCTTCTTGAAATCCATTGAAATCTTCTTGAAATCTCATGAAATCTTCCTGAAATCCCTTTAAATCCCTTGAAATGAGTTACTCAAAATGATTAGATGTGTGTATAGTGAATTTATTCCATTTCAGATACTGGAAAATATCGGACTTGTATATTCATCTTATTTTTTCAGAATCGAACACGGGTCAGAAAAAGTATGCGATAAGCTACCATTTTTTCTGTACATTTGTATTTGTATTTTGTATTTCTATTGGTTCATAACAATCATTGGAGAATTATTCCGAGTCAAATCGGTTTGGCACTTCCTTCTGAAAATTATTGTCAATATTTGAGACTCTAAAGAAATCCCATAAGAAAATCATCGGGTGTTATTTGGAATCATTTCAGATCGGAGAGAAATGTGCACAGAATATTATTTTGGTTCGCATACATGTTTTGAAATGAGTATGTTAATTGTCGTTTTCAAAATCTGGAATGAATTATCTGGTACAAATGTGAACTGAATAGTTTGATATTGGTTAGGGATGATCAACAAGTTGCAGGAAGGAAAGTAATGATTTGAATGATGAAACAAAATTAAAAACATAATGGTGATCACAGTAATGATTGAAATATTTCCACTTTTCATATTGTTTTCATTCAACAGGTTGTGAATACACTCACAAATTTGACGTACACCCGCAAAGCCATAATATAACGACTTGTGATATTGTGATAATTCACAGATATACATCCACTAAATTAACTGGAAGCAAGCGATAATGAAGACCAACAAGTGATAACAATGATATCATCAATAATGAGAATTGTGAATCAATAAATGATAGTTTCATGGTTGTTTGAAAATTATTCTGTGTATATAGCTAATGAGTAAATTACATATAAATATCTCGCTCATCTTACAATTCATATTTGCTGCATTTTTCCAGTTATTCGTGAAAATATTCTTCATTTTTTAAATGTTATGAAATAAAATAAACACGTTCCAATGTATTTAACCGTGTATACCCACTGCCAACTTTCATTGTCCGCCTCTAACTGCATTGGCCAGAGTCTATGAGCATTTGCGATTATTATATCGCGGTATTCCACAAAACCTGTCTCCAATGTGTATGCTTTGGAGTATGACTCACATACTTGTTCGGCCGTACATTACTTATGTGTTCAAAGTGTGTGTCTAAAGTGCTGAGACTTGTACTTCCATCGATACTAATAAAATATAGAGTTGTCCGATCCGTATGGTTTAGGTTAAAATGTGTAGCAGTAACAGAGCATAAAATCAATCATGAATAATTTTATTGTAGAAGAATCACACCGAATTTTAAAAAAAATCTGAGAATTTTACTTGGTAATTTTGAAATTCGAATTTGGTCTGGAGTGATTGAAATTTGTTCCTTCAATAATCATCTAAGCCGAAGTTGGAAATATTTTGTACGGTTTTGTTGATATTTTCGAGATTTGAATTCAGTCATTTTTTTTTCTTGAAATTCGTTCTGTCTCTATCAATGATCATCTTCACAACCGTATGACCTACCTGATGATGAAATAATTGACACATGATTGAATCACATCTTTCATTCATAGCCTCCAATTTGGGAACAATGATTTTATATCAAGTTTCGATATTGCTGAAAAAAATGATTAACCATAACTTTTTTGAATCACGTCAAATTCATATTTCGTATTTTTATACGCGACATTCGTAACTATTGAATGAATGTTCAATTTTATTGATATTCTCACTCAATATCACATTTGACAATAACTCCAATGTTCATTTCACTGAACTGTTTTTTGTTTGTCAAAAATCCTGAAGATAGACAGCTATCAATAATGGGATTGATTCTGTCTTGCATTTATGATTCTTTTTATGAAAGGTATAAAATAGAGAATGAAGAGAATATAAACTGGGACAACAATAATAACTGAATTTCTGAATACGTTCAATATTAAAAATATCAAATTCGAGACATTCAAGTTATAGATCGTTCATGATTCAATAATGTATAGCTCCATAATTCCTCATCTCATTATTGATTCAAATATCATCATGAATAAGTGAGTAATGTGAGCTACCATTTTCCACGATTTGCTTCTCCGTTATTTCCCAAGTGTTTGTCATTGTGTGCGTCCAGTAAGTTCTTGAGACAACGTCTTCGCAGCCACCGGACCAGAAGCTGAAGAGCTACCGGAGACGTTGAGCCGAAGGTCAATGAAGGTTAGGTCAAGTCCCTTTTCACTGCAGGTCACAATCGTGATTGAAAATCTTCATCCGAGTCGAGCCCTTGAGTGAGAATCAAATAATCCAACTGAATAAATTAAAATGTATTAAATACAATTTTTACGATTGCGGTATGTGTTAGTTTAGAGTCATGGGTCGACTGGTGAAGGATCGTGGTTCAAGTCCGGTCCACAAATACATTCGAAAAAGGTCACTTACCACCATACAATATCATCAGACGAATATACTCGAAATAACAATGAACAAAATTGGCTCGTACATTCATTATATTTAATTTTATAGCTTGATACAAATTAAGTTTATGACAATTTATCACAATTTGAAACCAATTCGATAGGAAATAACTTGTGAGAATAACATTGATACTGAATTAAATCAATTCCTTTTTGATTCAGTTTCTCATGGAAGAAAGAGAATTAAAAATTGTTAGCCTAGAAAAGGCTCTATACAGAGATCTTCAGAGACTTGAAAAAAGTGAAGATAATAATCAAAAAAAGAAGTGAAAAGATGTGTTATGTGTGTTCCATTTCTCGAATATTTTCAAATAAATGTGGGATTCTCATTATTTTTCAAGGAATTATCACAGTACAGTGGAATAAATCTGAACAGAAAGAGAATATATCTGAAACATTCACTCTTGGTAGCTAAGAACATGAGGGTGCAATGTCTAAAATAGCCCCATAACAAAATATTCCGCTCCAAGAATCGAAATTTACTTTCATATTTTATGGCCCCAACATTTATTCGAGATCATCATTCCACCGTCAACAGTATTCGATGCCACACAACTGGCTTCAACCGATGTAGATAAAGATGAGGTGAATTTTATTGACGATTTTAATCACCTTTGATGTTGTCCGAAATTGATGTTCAAAAGGTAATGAAATTTAATAGCCTTGGCTAATACATGTTTTTTGTTCAGATGATTGTGGGCGGCAAGATTTTTCGGAAAGTAAACTTTTACAGAAAAAGTCATAAAATGTGTCGATGATTTTATCGGACGTGTCAGGATGACATGGTAATTTGTTTACGCCCTGATCTTTGGGCATTGTTTGGAGACTGTGTTAACGATTTTCTATATGTCCATGGGTGTTTCGATTAATCATGATATTTTATGGGTATCTCGATTTATTGGAAAGTGAAGCATTAATTTCTCGCATTTCTAGCTGGTCCTGACTTTTGAGATTATCTTGAAAAACTCAAAAAAAAGAATATTCTATTTTCAACATAATGTGTTCAGCCTTTTGGTATGCTCACGCAGATTGTATCTTTTGAAATATTATCATCGTCGGAATCTATCGTGACAATTCTTAACAAATTTTCTTCAAATTTCATATAAATGGTCACTTTCAATACACGATTACGTATACCATAGATAAAGTAGTCTCAAGATAGGCAACGCCGTATGACAGAACCTATGCACACTCAACAATGACAAAGTTGGCCGATCACAGCGCTCCTAGGAGGATTACCAGGCGTAACACTACCAGGGTATGTTTTAAACTGCCTAATGAGGGCTCCGCCACTCTATCCAGTAACGATATAAACTATCATTATATGTTTCAAATTTTTTTTTTTTTGAACAAATGACCAACAATTATTTCCACAATAAGGGAGTGCTGTGAAACTAACAATCATAGTGATTGAGTTATATCAATTTGATGGCATTGTTGTTCTGTCTCTTGAAACAATAAGAGTTATTTGAAAGGTATATATAGGAAGTTCTTCTGACCTTCATAGTATCAATCAAAGGTCAGGATTAGAAAATATGAAATATGGATTCAACATTTCTCTCATTTTGAGTTTATCATTCAGTATTCATTATCAATTATATGAAAAGTGGTTTATGAAAAAATTAGTAGTACTCAAACAAATTCTCTCACTTCTATCAATTAAAAAACTGAACCACAAAATATAAGTTTTCAAAAATTATTCAATTTTTCTCCTCCCCGACATTGAAAAATGAATCTCATCGACCAGGAATTATGTCTATGAAGTCAAACAACCTTTTTGGTCTAGACGAAAACTGCTGATGTTATAAATACATAAGATAACCTCAAATAAACTGGTCACCTCACCAGAGACCATAATATCATATCCACTTTGGAGACAAGCTAAATATCTGTCTTATAAATAGTATTCTGAAAGAAATACAAACTGAAAATCTAAAAACATTACATTCACCACATCAATAGGATTTCATTACTATGAATCGAAACATTATACCAATCTGATTGTTCTGTATAATATGGTCAAAAAAATTGTCGTCTGCAATTTGATAATTTATTCACAATGATTAATTAATGTGTCTATAAGACAGCTTCAGTGAATATATATTTATACCCGCTCATCTAAATGTTCTCATCATTTCGATTCACCCATTTTCCGAAAATCAAAATAAGAGATGTATATATTTTTGGGGGTGGTGAGATCACCCTTGTGGTGCCCCGTCCAAACGATTCTACTTTTCATCCTTAGCCTTAATTGGGTAACAATGATTTTGTATCAAGTTTCGATGTTATTGAAATTTTTTTTTTTTTTCAAATTCAAACCATTTTCTATTTCAAACCTACAGCTCTAAGAAAGTAAGTACATCCAATCAGAACTTGTAGGACACACCTAATTCCTTTCAATCCAAACAAGCTCTAAATGGTGCGTACACCAACACTCATTGAAGAATGAAGACAGTCACACAAAACATCTCCATCACTGTGCCACTACTTGTTTCATCCGAGTATACTAATCTCAGCCTAATTTGGCAGGGTGGGCAATACGACATTGTTGCCTATATCGGGTAACTTGTTGTGCAGCCATGCCCTGCACTTTGTATACTTGGTTCGAACCTCCGTGAAATGCGTAACAAGTAGTACAGACCAACCACACAGCTGGACAACAATAACAATAATGATTATTGTTAAATGACGGCTCGAAACGTATCGTCGTTAATGGTTGTAATTAAAGTAGACGGACGATCGACTGGACGTCTTCAAAGACAATGTTATTGGCTAATGTCGAAGATTTATACAGTGAATCGAAGAACTGTATATTTGTTCTATGCTAATTATTTGTTATTTTGCATATACGTTGAATGTAGAAACGGCATGTTTTTGTAGCTATTCTAATTTTTCCGATCACGTTTTCATCTTCGTTTCTGTTTTCTGCTGGTTTATCGGAAAATCACGAAGTAAATTTGCATTCTTATTTTCTTGCTTATAATGAATGCCAGTTGATTCAGGAGAGCAGTGAACTAATATGAAATTTAATCGTATGTATGTTTCCTCTATACTTTCATACCGCTACGTATCCATTTTGAATTGTTATATACTGATTATGTTATTCATTAAATCAGTAAACAGGGTCACCAATCATTATCTTTCATCCCAAAAATTGGCTAGATTGCTTGTTCGATGATAGATGAGTGAGGTTATATTTATTTTGTATCAGTTCATATATCATCTCCATTTTTGAATTTTTTGAGTCTCAATTATTATTCTTCCTTTCCAAATACAACACATATATATCATATATATGTGTATATATATATATATATATATATATATATATATATATATATATATATATATATATATATATATAATATGAATGACTGCACATCTTATTTTATCGAGGTGAATGATGTCGATTAATTGATTGTACACCTTTCTCATGGAAATTATTAATGTTCTATTGAATTATGCATAACATAATACAGATTTTGCATCATCAAGCTGTCCTAATAAAACTGAATTTGAACCATTCTCTAGAATGTATTAAATTACCCTTGACAATTACATAGTACTGAATTCGCACAATATTCTCACATTCAGACTCTAACATATGTATATGAATATGGATATGATGTAGGGACATTGCAATTATTAAGAGACCACGTGAGTGTGATCTAGGAGTGAAATAAGATTTCATTCGAAAGGTCCACATTGAGAAGTGGAACGATTCAAATAATATAAATTGAATAGAATATAATGAATACAAATGATGATTGAACAATCATATGAACGAGTATTATTGTTAAGTTATATATCGAGGTAATGTTATCGGATATATTGAATTGAATTTTGATATTTTATTCAACATTTTCATAAAATTCAATCACCTAAATTAAATTAATTGGTTTTAAATAATCAAAATGGGGTGGTAAGATCGCCCTTGTGGTGCCCCGTACAATCGATTCTATCTTTCATACTCAACCTTAATTGTGGAACAATGATTTTGTATCAAATTTCTATGTTATTAAAATAAAAATTGTTGGTATCTTTTCGTGATGTCATCAGAAATACAATAGTAAATCGAATATAAATACAATAAACATCCAGTTGCATCCATTTTTCCGGTTGATACAAATCAATGACTTTCCATTTCTTCACCAGTAATCAAGAAAAAAACAATATCTCCATATAACTTCATGTCCTCTTAAAGACATATGATAATAAAAACAATAAATTCATAACCATTTCCAAGTTGAATTCCATTACTACAATAACATTATTATATATCTGAACGATATTTTTATACAAGACAGAACAACAGTGATTTGACAATAAGCATTTTAATAGTTCTCTCAAGTATGATATGAAACCCACACTATATAGTGTGCAACGTTTGACAATTGGCTGTGACACAATGAGTCAAACCAACTGTACGCAATATGCTATCAAGTCACAGCAGGTGTGAACTACTTTGCATCAATTTAATTTCTTTTTATTCATTCCAATTGTTAATTATAGATCAGGTTATATCATTTGTGGTCAAGTTGGAGTACGACCATGGTGTGATTGTGTTTGGTCTATCGAAGACTATCTCACTTCAAAATTGGAATTATAGAATGAAACTACGGTGAGATCTAATTGAATATAAATAGACACTCATTCGATTTATTACATGAGCATCCATGTTATTATATATTCATGCATTGTTTCATGATTTTTTTTTCAATCATATCAATAATCTATTTTTGAATCTGAAAAATAAATTTGTGATGATTTTAGATAGATGTTTTGTTCGGTATTTTCTCTTCTGATGGACACCGAATTAGAATTCTCATTTTCATAACAATACATTTCAAGCAACAATGAATTATTTGAAATTGAACTCACTATGTAAATAATGAAAAATCATAGCTATATTTTTTTCAAAATTCTTTGAATATATACTCGATGAAAAAGTATCAAATTTTCTCAACAGTCTATTATTCAAAATCCTCTGATGCCATTCCATAAAAATCACAAATGAAACAATTCCAGAATATACAAAATTCCAAATGTATCCAAACCATTCATGTGTACAATTGATCGGATGAATGCAGATAAGAGTGTGAGTAAATTTTCACTGTGAAAAACAGTGATTAGACGAGCTTTAACGAGGATTCAATTTGACATACTGAAAAAAATTGGTGTTCGTTTTTATGTTTTTTTTTATGTTTTATTGTCGGTTCTTCACAGGTCAAACAGCTACAGCTATCAACTTCAAACTTTTTTTCATCATGGTTCCCCATCTAACTTGGATCTGTATAGTTTTGTGGCAATATCGGCTGTTAACTTTTTTTTTATGAATTTTAGAAATTTCAAAAATACCCATTAGAATAACAAAAAAAGAAATATTTTTATTTTCCCCAAAAAATGAAATTTTGCCTGAAGTTGGGTTACATTCTGATACACATTTATAAAAACTTTCAGCTTGATCAGGTGAGGCATTTTGAAGAAAAACCATAAAATGTGCTAAATTGTTACCACTCGAAGCAGTTTTTACCCATTTCCGAATTAAATGTCACCTAATTGTCGAATGTAGGCAAAAGTTTGGCCATAAAATTCGACATACTATTACTATCCGCTCGTCTAACAACGCATATATGGCATTTTCCTAGTAAATGAATAAATGTCATATTATCATGGGTAAGATCGCCCTTGTGGTGCCCCGTCCAAACGATCCTATTTTCCATCCATAGCCCTAATTGGGAAACAACGATTTTCTATCAAGTTTCGATGTTATAAAAAAAAAAAAATATTAACAAAGATACGATTTTTCCTTCAACTGTTATTCAAACTAGTCAAGCTATACATTTCACAAACATCTCACCAGGTTTCATATTTCGGCTCGACTATATCCTAAAATACATAATAAGAATGGATACAAAAAAACTCACCAAACCCACACAAACCTCATTACCTACAAACCAATGAGATGCATTGATTCTAAACAAATAGATCCACATGTTGAATTTGTATTGTTATTGGATTATACCTACCGGTACAAAGAAGGTTCCAAATGACAGTGGGCAGTTTCGCTCATAAAGTCTCTACCATTTATAGCATGATGCTCTCCGTGGAGAATATCATATGGTAACATACCGTGCTCCACCCTTACACCAATACATGATACGGGCGTAACCACCATCAACCAAAAAACATAACAAGACATTTTTATTTATGAGATCGAGAAACGTTTTTGGTAAAGAATTACATTTTTTTTTTCGAGTGTTATGCATTTTATTTTGAAATGTACTAGAGTGCGTTATGCATGAATCCACGTAAGTAAAAGGGTTGTCTACGAATCGAATGGTATTTTGTTTATATTTGAATCGAGTTTAAAGACGCACTGTACTGATATATTGGCTAATTCATTAACATCTACTTTCAACAAAATGTGTAACATTTTACTCTCCCAAGGAATGAATAAATAAATTGAAATTGATAACGATATATTGGCATCGGTGAGTGACATAAATGTTGGCATGATGAGATGAGAGTTTATTTTATTAAATGTTTTCGAATAGGTCTACTTAATAGAAGTCAGTCCTTGCTTGTTGTTAAGGAACCATCCCAGTATTGACCTGAACGACAGAGGAAAACCACGAAAAAAAACTGACAGCTAGGATGTTCGACTATGGCGGGAACCGAATCCCGGTCTCCTGAATGAAAGAATGATAGCTTAGTTTAATGGCCACTCGACCATTCGTCTCAGTCAAAATGGCTGAACAAATTTTTCTGATAGTAAATTAAACCCGTAAAGCTTCACAAATTCAACGATTGTCCAACAATGTAACTGTGTTTCTGATCAAAATTTCGAAAAATGTTTTTCTCAAAAATACGATAGCCGTACAAATATAATTTGTGATCCCTCTGTTGGTAGACGAGCTTCTTCTTTCGTGAATGCAAGTTTGGATTGTATTCATCACGTATATATTTTAATTGGACGTAACAATGAGGTTGTTCATTGCTATTGTTCCATTGTGGTGCCCCGTCCAAACGATCCTATCTTTCATCCATAGCCTTAACTGGGGAACAATGATTTTGGATCAAGTTTCGATGTTATTAAAAAAAAATGTTCGTTCGTTGTTTATGTCAAACTATGTGCACTATGTATATTTTATTATGAGTTTAATTCTCAGTTGAATTTATATATTTATATATCATATAATATCACCTACCCGTTATATTATTGATGTTTCTTATTTTTCAATCTGCTGACTTCTAATTGAGTATATTTTCATGATCTCAACTGGAAAAGAAAGGAAAATGATATTTGTACTGTATTGTTGTTGAAATACGAGCTTGATGCTGATATTTTAAGGAACTGTCCCTCTTCAGTTTCCTGAATGATGGGAAGGAAGCGGTCGTGGTCTGATATCAAGGAACCATCCTGGTTCGTAACTCATAGTAAGTGAGAGAACAACGAAAAACTCTTGCCTGAATGATTGACAGTGACGGGAATCAAACAGCGGTCTCTTGAATGACCTTTCATTCTACTCGATAAAAGTAGGGGTTGAACCAATAGTGAATAGAGTTTTCAGTTTGTTCAATACCTTTTGAATCCTATATGCAGTATCGCAAGATTTACTTATTTATCCAGGTAGAAAAGAAATTTCTAGCTGTGTAAAAGTCACACCAACCAAACGCCTGAAGCAGATACTGGTTTCCAATAAAACGTGTGAACGTGTGCCGAAGCCATAATGTCAGTCAATATATTGCTGATTAGCAAAGAAAACCTTTCGTAGTATAATTCTTCCTTTTCATGAGCTTATTAGGTGTAATAAAGTTAACAGCTTCACCGATACGGTATTATTAGTAATGTGTTATATAAGTTAGTCTGTTTGACACCTTTCTTAGGAATGAAGCTAAATTTTCATACAAATTTTCTTGATTTTTCTTGTATTACCGGTTGGCAATTCACGCATTATTTTGACCTCAATTAAAATTGATGTTGATCCGAGAATTTACAGTGAATACAAAATATAAAACGCAAACAAGAACAAATGCAATCTAGTTATTCACGATGATACTGTTAAGTATTTACACTTCAGCCAGAGAAACATGTCTTGAGGGGCAAAATAACAATAAATCTTCTCGAACAACGTGACCAAGCGCGAGGATTTATAAATGTAACCAAATCACAGATAAAGGTATATATGTTTCAAAATAAAACAACTAACCGTGGATTTCTTTATAATTTCGAAAACTGTATATATATGTGTACTGCGAAAACAGTGACAATTATCGATATCCGTGACTATCGATACTCATGATTCACAATCGAGATTCAAGAATGGCTGAATCGTGATCAGCGATTCAACAATTCAACAAACCAACCATCTCTATCCTGTTGTTTCACGCAAACATCCAAATACGCCTAATATTGTATATTGAAGTATTATTTATTGGTTTAATCTCGCGAAATAATCGAATTTATCGAATTTTCTTATCGCCTTGCACACATCCGTAGACAATTTACAATCGATATAAATCGTTTCGATGTGACGTAATCGTGACTTTAGAGGTTAAGGGTTCGATTCTTAGTCAAGGCAAATCGTGTGTTAGACATCGTATATATATCTGTCGATAACGAGAAATTTAAGATATTCACAAGCATATGCAAATAATGTTTTAGAGGGGTTATTTAAAAAAGATTTTATTCTTCTTGTTTATGATGTGTAATCTGTGATTGTAAAAGCATGGATATATAGAATGTTTCGACTTTCAAGGATGTAGAAATATGCAAGAAATTGAATTATTTTCTAGCAGTGGTACACAATCTTCGGCAGTTGTAATGACATATTCTGTGGCCTATCGAATAAATGAACATTTTTCAGTATTTCCATGGAAAATCTCGATATTTTTAAATGTAATTGTTTTACCATTTTCAGCCCACTTTTGGTATGTCCTAGAAATGTGTAGTAAAATTCACGATATTGCGCACGTCATTTTGCATAAAGTCCAATTTGACTACCGTATTTCTTATCATAACAGTATTCAGTTGTGCCAACTGATTGTGGCTTGGTTGACTTCAATCTTTGCCACATGTGTCCCAGAGACAACATAAGAGCCACTCACCGATTGCCAGAACGGACTCAATATTTCCAGTTCCGTCCAGTTTCGACATGTCCAATAAAGTTCACAAATGTACTTAATTCAGATGAATGTAACAATTCATTGTAACTGTGATTCGTGCGTTATTTCCTGCATCCATTGAACCGAAATTAAGTATATCACAGGTCTATGGTGAAATACTATGGTGAAATGTTATCAGTAATTTTTTATTTTTTTCAGAACTAGTTTCAACTAAATTTCTAATTTTTTTTCCCAATGGAAGGTGAAGATAGTGACCAGAGTAGGCTCTAACTGACTATGACATATGTAGACTCGGATCAAAAGATAATTTTTGGGACACTTGTGGCCGGTGCGACCTCATGAAAATTATGCATTACAGTTTTATGGTTTTATATACCAGTACATGATGGTGAATAATATTCATTAATAACCCAAAAAATCAGCATTTGAGATGATAAGAGTAATTTTTGAATGAAATATAGAATGAACCCATCATGTATATTCCTAGCTCTCATATATATATATATATATATATATATATATATATATATATATATATATATATATATATATATATATATATATATATATGTAAATATATATATATAAATATATATGTATATATATATATATATATATATATATATATAAAAATATATATATGAATATATCCATATATATATATATATATATATATATATATATATATATATATATATATATATATATATATATATATATATGTATGTGTGTGAGGGTGGGTGTATGAAGTTGTGTGTATATTACAAATAAATTCATCAAAGTTCAAGGCTTGCTTATGTTCTGGTTTAGGTGTGGATAAGTATCAGTGGTGACATACAATCGTTACACCTTGGGATTAACTGTGAACCCTCTCAAGATTATTATTATCCCCCTTGGAGTTTCGTCACTCCAAGAATAATCACGTTTCAATAGCGTAGTCTCAATACCTCGGTAGTTGTGAGAATCGTCCGGCAAATGCTCGGTGTTCAAACTACAGTTGAGACGTACGAAACTCTCATGATTTGACAACTCTAATTTGAATGTATATATTTATATATATATATATGTATATATATATATATATATATATATATATATATATATATATATATATATATATATATATATATATATATATATATATGAATATAAATATATATATATATATATATATATATATATATATAAATATATATATATATATATATATATATATATATATATATATATATTTATATAAATTGTTTATAAATGAACCTGAAATTGTACTTTATAGGCCTATACCGAAATTCAATTATTAATATAAATATGGATCAAGGAAATAACTTGAATATCAATTTATATATATATATATATATATATTCATATAAATATATATATATATATATATATATATATATATATATATATATATATATATATATATATATATATATATATATTCATAAATATGTATAAGTCGACATTGGATTCGGAATTCACATCGAGGAATGTTCACACATAATCAGCAATAAACGTTTGATAAAATGATGATAAAAACATATATCCTTACTGAAAAGTTGTTTCCAGAAGATTGTAATATTTCAATGTAGAAAAGTGTCTCTTACATAGCTATACCTCAAACTCTACTCAGACTTATTAGTTGTTTTTTCCAGAGTCAATATTAGTAATATGGAGCGCTCCATATCAGACTCACCCACCTCACTATTTATAGATACATACACGATACAAGAACACAAGATCTGATAATTATAATGCACTGATTATAAACTGCACTGTTAGAACCATGGTTTATCTTCTCCATCAAAGCTATGACAGCGCATGCGCTCGTTATACTCACACCCACCTATTAATTGTCTCCACTTTGACTTTCTGAACCTCACGTTTATCTTCCAACCAAGATGGAAGTCTCACTGTCATTAAATGTGACTAATACTCGTCTAGGTGTATCTCTGATTACACGTATTGCTTATATGTATATGTATATATATATATATATATATATATATATATATATATATATATATATATATATATATATATATATATATATATATCTCTTTCGAATTTAATTTGAAGTTAATTAGTTTGAAGGATGACAAATATTCACTCGACATCCTTTTCAAATAACTTATTCATATAATTAGAATTATATACGAAATGTAAATGCGTTTTTTCTTTGAATGTTTTTGTTTTATGTGGTAGTCGTTTTAAGCTGTAATGTTGCGCGTGTCCGGATTAACAACTCTAGTAAGTTTCATGATTTATAGGATTGTGTGAAGTTAAAGATTATTTATATGTGGAGAGATATTAAATCACGACATCTCGGATGCTGATTACCGTAACTAAAACTAATTCATTTCATCCTGTGTGTAACTGGTATAGGTAATTACTTACACCTTATGCACATCGTTGAGTGGGGTTTCGAATATCGAAATGTCGAAATGTGTGTATGATGTTTTCGAATGTTGTTTTTAATTTATGAAAATTAAATGAGGTAATATTAAATGGAGTGTTAATTAAATAGGAAAATGTGGAAATATTTAATCGGTGATGGATTAGCGTGACGAAAAATTAATAAGTTATTTCTTCGATTTTTTCACGTTGTTATGTACTGACCATAATGAAGCTACACATATTAAAATATTTCATATTTTTTTCGTGATTTTTCTAAACGAACGTTTATAACGGTGAAAATAGGAATATTTTCATGAGATTATCGTTTAATCGTACAGATAAATTGACTCGATACAAAGGTCGTTGAGAGTGAGTTCTCATGAGTTTATTGAACAAATTCTAGCACCTTCTAATATATTCACTACAATTTATATAGATTTTTTTTCTAGAAGAAGAGACTAGTTTTCACCCTCTATACAAGTGAATTCTTGAGTAGAAAAAACAAGGAAGATTCAGAATGGAATTAGAAAAGAAGAGAGAAGGAAAAAAAATCGAAAAAAGAGAAGATATTTTCAGGAAGGAGGAGATTGAAAACTTTTTCCCAAGACTTTTGATTTGTCTTCATTCTCCAACTCATCACTGTGATTTTTAAAATGTTTTGAATGAACTATAAATCATAATATCTAACTATTTCTCCGGGGTGGTAAGATTGCCCTTGTGGTGCCCCGTTCGAACGATCCTGGACATTCGTTCTTTGCCTTTACATAAAATAATCACTTTTTGTCAAGATAGAAAAACAATATTTCAGACTGGTATATTTGAAAAAATGATTCACTCTTAATAATCCACTACATTATTATTTTTTTTTTCATAAATGTGATAATGTGTGAATTTAGATATAGATGTATTTCTACGAGGTCGAATAATATTTCTGAAAGATTTACCGTAAATTATATTGCAATTCGAGGGAAAGTACATATTTATTGATAACATTGAAATAACTTATAGCCTATGTGATTACTTCATAAGTGCGTCAAATCGACGAAATCAAAACCAGTTGTATTAGGAATTAAATGATTAATTATATTGTGATGATCCCACGACTTTTCATGATGATCTTTCTCTGCTGATCAGAAACTTTTTTTCCGAATATATTCCAACAATCAAAATCGGATGTGATTCATTGACTCAGTTCAAAATATAAAAGGAATAAATTATTATCGAATTCTCATTAATTTATTATACAGCTCCTTCTAATAAATCTACAACTATTCAATTTTAAAATATATCCAACAATAATTAATAATAACATTTCATAATATGATATTTCATTAGCTTTCTAACAAGCTTCGTCCTTAGCTATATATATTCTTATTTATGATGAATACAATGATATGTTCAACGCTGATGCCTTTCATGTAGTGCTATGAGCAATGTAAATTATTTCATTAGTTTCCATTGATCGAACAATTCTTTACACTTGAATTCATTTTTGTTACACCGAACGATTAACCGTCCCCTCAATTAAACAACCATTACCGATCTGAGGTTTCGAGCCATCAAAACTCATAGAAACCTTCAAGGCTTCCGTGAATATAGGTTCCCGAATGGATGTTCCCCCTATAATTTAAACGTAACAATCGGTCGTTTCGAACCATCAACTTTTGTATACTCATTAGCCTCTGATCATTCGTAATCAGTTGATCTAGTTCCCAATTATGCATGTTTTCTTCAATCTGATTTTAGATAAATATTCCACCGCTATGGCAGCACTATCATGTACAACAATTAACTATGGCAGTGTTATATGTCTGAATGTCTCAAACAACACTTAAATATTATTAACTAGTTGTATAATAAATCTTAATGGTTATTGTTAAATAGTTTTTTTCAACTGACATAATTTGAACTGATATTTGCCATGGTGTACGCCGTTTTATACTAATATATTACATGGAATGATTTATTGAGGTGATATGATTGCCATGCTGAATGAAAAAAATCGAAGTTTAGCTGCTGTTAATTTAAAATCGACAGATTATGTGAAATCGATTCATAGTATGATGTGATGAACAGTTTAAATGAAGTAATATTTCCACATTCTCAGTGCATATAATGTCCAATGAAATTCAAATAGTTATGGGCTACTGAAATATCGAAATTCCATATTGTATCTGAATATTATTGGACATCTATCCCCCACACATAATTTTAATTTCTAATAGTGCAAATATGATCCTCTTTCATACTTCCATTATCTCCAACTTCAAGTTTATTCTCATTATTTTCATTATTTCATCTCGGATATCTTACACTTTATTGTAAGACTAACAGTTCATTTTTTCCATTATTCATTTATTTTATACCCAACATTGTATTTTCTCCATTCAAAACCGCATACAAGCCTTCATCAGACTTTGTGGACTCTTGTGAGCTTTTATGTATCTATATTGAGAATCAATAAAAAGAATTTCAACTTCCAAAAAAAAAAAAAATCAAAATCGTGCACCAACATTTTAAGTTTTTTTTTTTTCAAAAAATGGATATTTGAATACGCTGTGATGCCTCCGGATGCGGAAGATCATCATATTTCGAAACGAATTTGATTTTAAACGTTTCACCAAGACGGCAACAATCTTAAAACTGAATGAATACAGTAATCATGATAAAACAAGGTAACCTATATTCAAATGTCGACTCTCAAATTTTTGGTAAATATCGTTACGAATGAACAGAAAACACAAAGATCACCATCTTTATCCTCTTAAAAATATCAGAACATTTTTTTTTGCCTTCTTCATATTCTCATTTTACCTCTACGTAACGTTTTATTTTGCCTATAGGCCTACCAAATGCATATGGATAAAAGATTTGAAAAGTACAAAGTTTATTTTCCAATAAATTCATTTGTATTCACTTGATTTCTTTGCCAATTAATTAAATGTATCTGAACCTTGCCATTTCATTTTTGTTAAATAATCATCTCATTTTTCAATTTTTATATGTAAATTGTTATTTCTGTGTTTCTTTTGTCAACTACTCAAAAATGAATGAAGACTTATTATTATTATTATTATCTATGTGTCTATCCATTATCAAAATTGTGATATCTAGAGTTATCAATTTATCATATTAAAATTCATGATAAATAACTGACAATTCGCTGAATTGACGCCTTCATTTTGACGTCTTGACCGCCTCATTCACCTCTATTCTCTATCTAAACTAATACCAAACTACACGCTGTATACATTTGATAATAGTGAATCGAGTTATGTTATAATTGGTTACGAACGCGAATGACTTCATACAACTACGACGATGATGTTGATGATTATGATGATGATTATGATGATGGGAGAAAAACCAATACAACATTTCCAATTTGAAAAGATTTCTTTTTCTGATGAAAGGTATTATGGAAATACGAACACAATCGCCACATAACAGACAAGAGAAGAAACTCAATTCAATTTAATAACGTTGTGAAGATGTGAGTTTCAATTATTATTATTATTGAACAGGTAGTAGAAGATTTGACGTAAGTCGTGACTATATGTGCATGCTCGATCGGTAAGGTAGAAAACTGTTTCGTTAGCTTGTTCGACTATGATCGATATATTTATTTTATTCGTAGATTCCATAAATCGTTATTTGATTATGAAAGTATGTGAACAGTTCGGATATTGTCGGGTTTAATCAAAAAATCCCAAAGAAGGTATTATTAAGAAATATTGTAAACTCAGTTTTGATAGATTCGGTAGGTCTTTTACAGCACCATTTATATTCTTTCAAATAATTTCAATCTTTTTGATAATATTAATAATACCTTTTTTTTCTATTACCTTCTTCCATTTTGATATTTTTTTCATACTTTTGTTATCTACCCTCAATTAAATTAGTTTTATAATATTTCAGGATTTTTCTGTAATCAATTTTCCATCACTTTTGTAAATAACCATTGTACTATGTATTGACTATATTACGCTGTACCATCTTGGTATCCCGCTATGCGGACAGCCGTCAATTAAATTGTCATTCTCTCTTATATTTTTTTTTTCGAAGTATATTATTGATTTTCTGTTGTTTTTTTAGTTATCAACATGGAAAAATTGGCATGACGTCATAGTTTTCTGAATGACTATGTGGATGAAAAGTTAGGATCATTTCAACGAGGTACCAAAGATGAGATCTAATCACCTTGTAGAGATAGTAGGCCTAATATATTAGAAATATTGGTCATGTAAACTTTTCTGAATTCATTTTTTTTAAACAATTTTTGCAGATATTTTTGTGTTACTACAAGTGGTTGCAATATGAACATTGAGCGAGGTTATACCCACACATAAAATTAGATTTCGGTTCAGAATTTGATCGATTCAGAAGTTCGAAATTGCCAAGATTAGTTTTCATCCTATATAATAATGTCGAACAACTAGAAGAATTGGATTTGTTTCGTCAAATATCATGAAATGTATTGTGATTTCAAAAAGCGATGAAGATTCTTTCTTTATTCGACATCGATCATTATAGGACTACAATGTTTCATCATTTGATCCATTATTTACAGCAAAAACATTGAATAACAAATAATAGTATTTTATCATAATAGTTTTTCACAAGCTACGAATATTTATGTACTGTTCAATTCAATCGTACATCAAACTAAATGCAACTACTATAGTCATGAGGTAATCAATTCAAACAAGATGAAAATAATAAAATTTCAATGAGAAATTGATTATGTAATTCACCAACATCTTTTTGTGTGGAAGAAGTTGAAATTGAATAATTCAATTTGATTGCAAATGGCTATATGAATCCATTTCTCATCGACAACGAATTTCATAAATGAATAATATAATGACATTTTCCTCCCGGATGAACGAAAAAATTGACATATTTTTCTGATTCAATACAATTATCCGTCGGGATAGTTATATATCCTCCGATACTTTCCTATTTCAAAACATAAATTGGTTTTTCATTCTTACCTTCGGCTTTTTTCACTATTGTAAAGAACAACTAACCACTGTCTCCTTATATCTTCTTATAATCGATTCGATTTTCTACTTCCATTAAAAATAACGTACTAATACCCTCGCATTCCAGAAGCACGTTGTCTTAATAATACAGCAATTCCTTTCGTGAAGTTGTAGATCGGCTATCTCTTCAAAAGAAGTTAACAAATGTGCCAAAAATAATCATCTTACATTCACAATCATCAGCAGAAGCAGTTCCCGATGTAATTATTGTTATTAAAAAAAGCGAGTTGTCGGTATACGGTTGCTATATAGGAACCTTGTTTCCGTCGCGTTGCCCAGTAGCAAATAATTACAACTCGCCTTCTTGAAAGATATCAAGAAAAACGTCTTCGAAAAGTATTATCTGGTCACGCGTTTTGGAGAATTATGAAATGTTATAGCAGTAGCAAAAGGAAATCATAATGAGGTTTGTGTGTAGAATTATTTCCTGATATGTAATTTGTAATAAATGAAACAATATAAAAAATGATGTGTTTATATAACTATGAAAGTGGGCATTATAAGATTGGACATTTGCTGTTATGTTTGCATGTGTTGTATGTTGGTAATTGGTATTTACGTACATTGTTGCGTTTAGCTCATTTCAGTGACAAAATGATTTTAAAAAAGATAGTTGACCTCATATATCTCACGAATCATTCTATTGAAGTAACTAAATTCCTTGATTTCGAAAAATAATCATGTATTCACGATCTAATATACTTTTATATGTGAGTCTATATTCCATGGATTGGAAATTAATGTAGCAGACGAATGATATTTTGGGTGATGTTTTGAATGGTTTTGAATTTATTCAACTGTTCAATAAAAGAAATGAAACAAATTAAGAATATTTCCATCTCGGATGAGTCCACACAAATGTTCGAATGAGAGCGCTGTATTTTCACTTTTATATTGTAACTGCTGGTTCTATGCATATAAAACGTAGTTTGATAGTGAAATCTATGTCTATTCCAGAGAAAAATATCGAAATCTTCGAAGGAAGAAGTTTTCCATCAGCACAACAAGTGGACCTACCAATATCCCTGTGACATTCAACTGTATCAATTTGAAGGTCAAAATTTTGAAAAACAAGTCTTACAATTAGAATTTAATTATAATTTGGTAAGATCGCCCTTGTGGTGCCCCGTCCAAACGATCCTATCTCTCATCCACAGCCTCAATTGGGGAACAATGATTTTGTATCAAGTTTCGATGTTATTAAAAAAAAAAAAAAAATTATATAGAATTTTGTATAGAATTTTACAATTCCATACAATTCTATACGTATTTCAAAAGCATCAAATTCTAAAGCCGTAGTGCGATTTTCTACAATCACCACAGT
The DNA here is from genome assembly GCA_964007535.1 of Brachyptera risi. Taxonomy (NCBI): domain Eukaryota; kingdom Metazoa; phylum Arthropoda; class Insecta; order Plecoptera; family Taeniopterygidae; genus Brachyptera; species Brachyptera risi. Next base: position 40,716,509 of record OZ023331.1, on the reverse strand, counting down.
TTCACAATCATTTACATTGTAAATGTACCTCCTACTCTCATAGACATAAGCACATTCCTATCATTTCTAATCTATCAATATCGTGCCAAAATCTCTTTACAAACATCGATATCTCAATTTACTACACGAAGCTTAGAACTGTTAAACACAGCTTGAATTTCGAGCGGTATCGGTGGTCCTTTGCTTTTGCCACACAACGAAGCCGACTAGCATTTTGGGTAATAATGCATTTTTGTGGTTAAGCAAACAAATCATCGTGGTTGAATTATATACGTACCGAAAAACAAATCTAAAATTCAAATTGAACTGTTATTCGGATAATAATGATATCTTATGGATGTAGGAGCTATATTAGAGTTTATAAAAAAAAAGTGGGAATATTAATTTTTGAAAACAGGTTTATGTAATGCAAAAATAGACCGCAGAAATGTTGTCATTTGGTAGTAACCAGACACAGGACCCTAATAAGTGGGTCAAGTATGAAGTGATAGTGTAATTCTATTTTTAAAATATTCGGCTTGTTGTTTTGAATTAGATTGAATAACTATTATTAGAAAGAAAATTAAGTAATTACAAGGTTGGATAATCGATTCACAGATTGATGTATTACTGAGATAAGTGCTTTTTTGAATGAAGTCATTACAAAACACTTTGAAATTGGGAACAGTTCAAAAATCTGATTACCAACTGAAATTCATCCGTTTCTGTTTGTTCTAAAAAAAAAAAACAGCAATATTAATTATCATTCAAAATATACAAAAATTGGGAGAAGAAGAGTCTAGAAAAAAGCATTGAGGAAACGAGTTCAAAAACGTATATCTTCAAAAATAGTGGTAACACCCTCTGACGCACTACAAAGTTTGAATAACAAGATGATGAATAATATATAATAAAATATTTAAGATAGATAATATATGACATAAACTGATAATTTGAAATTAATTACAAGAATAGATCTCCAATAATGACATGTATTGCATCCTAGTATATAAATACTATCATACTATAACATTATAGTTTTGATCGTATCGCACGGGTAAATTAAAATCTTATGCTAATCACTATGCTAGAGAACTTACAGGTACAGATGTAGGCGTATGCCCATCATATTATAGCTTATGGTGATGAGAAATATAGTAATTATCACACAGTAAGTACGTTCGTAACGTCGTCAGCGTAGGTGTTCAACATATGTTCCACTATTTAACTACACTTTTTCTCTTCGATAGTTTTCCATAATAAAAGTGTGTTGTAAAGATGTTCTTGCATGTGTTTCTACACTGGTAAAACACGGCGTGGTACATGATCTTCAATGTCTAATTTAATGGGACGCGTCTTCTTCGCAGATCTCTGTATTAGATTTTCGTGCGTTGCAGTTTCTTGTTTTTTGCATTCTCAACAAGAGTTAGTGCAGTATTGATTTCAGTGTTTGGAAACGCCAAAATAAAAAACGTTGAACTTTATTCAAATTCAATCAGATTATAGACGTTGTAAATTTATGTCAATGTTTTGTAGAATACAGTCTCTTGCTTGGTAAAATTGTCACTGAAATGGGGAATATGATATAGTCAATTATTAGGCCATGCCGTTTTTTGTTGTTGTCGAAGTATTTGAGAATGATACAATTGGGTAACAATGATGTATTCTCAGATTTTTCAATCATTTTTTCTGTTTAAAATTGGAAAGAACCCATTCCTCGGTTGGTGTTTGAATTCGGTTATCCTATATTAATTTCATGAAGCTAAAAAAATTATAATTTCATAGAATTTTTCTGTCGAGTATATGAAAAAAGGTGACAGTATCATTTCCCCCGATATTATTATTTTTCAATAACATCGAAACTAGATACAAAATCATTATTCCCCATTAAGGCTATAGATGAAAGATAGGATCGTTTGGACGGGGCACCACAAGAGCGATCTTACCACCCATTTTGATTATTTAAACTAATGAACTTCAACATCAGGACTGTGCTGTGTGTGACCATAATTTTCCGCCGTAGATAACACACGTATAAACACACGGATGTTGATATGTTCCACTTTGAAATTTGAGTCTCTTAGGCGAGGATCACTTCTTTCTATTATTTATCTCTGAAATATCTTATATTAAATTGTAATTTCTCACTCAAGAAGAAATTAGAATAAACAAAGGTGTATTTATAAAATACGATTAAATTCAATCTATACAAGTGTATATGCAAATGTTGACATTGCAGTTATTTTTAATTGATTCTGTCAATATTCATAAAAGAATTCCTCTACAAAGTTTCGCCTCTGACTACCAAGATTGAATTGTAAAAAAACTTGATAAGCTTATACTATGAAATATAGCACACATATAAATAATCTGCCTTCCTATTGGAATCAACTTTCCGCCCTCTAGAATCTAAATAATTGTTGTCAACAATTATCTTGTAGTAACTTTGCATAGAGAGCGTTGGTGTACGTTACTTATGTGTATGTAATATATATATTTCATGGTGAGGTGTAGAAATTTGGTAGTTGAGCCCGAACAAATTGAATTGACAGGGCAGGGTTAGAGGATTTATATATTCTCTTACACTATTTGGGCGCGTCGACATTTCCAGTAACCTCCTAACCTTTTCACTGACAGCCTTCTTTAACACGTTAACTCCTATATATCAGAGCTTCTAACTCCTCTGAGCCTTGTATATATATATATATATATATATATATATATATATATATATATATATATATATATATATATATATATATATATATATATATATATATATATATATATATATATGACACCTACGCTCGTGTCCGCGGAAAGTGATTGCAATGGTAACATTTTATTGTTCAGTGATTTCCTATTCTATTGTAACAGCAAATATTGAGAACAAATACTGGAGAAATTCAGCCCATTGAATCAAAATGTTGAATACACTCCAACATATAGCCAACGTAGGTTTTGATTACGAACTTTGACAAAAATTGAAATTAAGTATTTTCCTTTTAAAATTTGTCCTATTTATTCCAATAATTTCCAATATTTTAATATTTATTGAATAATTTGTTCACAATTGGATGGGAAATAAAAATACTGCCAAGCTCTCTTTCGCGCTATGGAACAGAATATGTTCGGAATGAAACTGGTAGATGATCAATAGAAAAATGTGATACAAAATATATAAAATTCTCATACAAATCGATCATATCAGAAATACAGAACATCATAGTGTATAATTCTTAACAGTAGTCAAACATGGATCGTCTGTGGCATTGATTCGAAAAATAATCATGTATCAAATCGCAGAACATAAAAATGAGAAGAAATAAGAATCCATCGCTCGTGTGAATAAATTGCGTATAATGAGACTGTTTGAACAATTCCATCCACAACGAAGATTAACATAAGAATATCGATGATAGGGATCTGCAGAAATCACTCAACAACAAAATCGGTACGCATAACTGAAGATTCCATGCGATTACATCAATTTATAATTAAATATATGATACTCATTTCTAATGTTATGTATAATCTAGTATATTAAATATCCACATTGATCTTGAATTATATCATGCATAATCTAGTCTCCTATAACTACAATTCTTATTGATCTCAAAGATTAACACGTCAGTTAGCTTTTTTCCTGACCTTACAGATAAGCATCTACGGATTTACGTTACTATCGTATTGTAATGGTGTTGACGAATCAGTGAGCAGAAAATGCGTTGCAAAATAATCATATGTATGCTCTCATTTATAGTGGATTCGTAAAAATTAGAACTGAACCTTCAGCGACTAATCACAGGTATCCGACTGGTGTACAGACATCTAAGGATTGCATGCTTTTAATTGGTTTCTATTACCACCATATATTGTAACATTAAAGAGCGTAATTCAAGTGCTGACGTTTAAATGTGTTAGTTATAAGTGTCGTTAAACCACGCGTTGAACGTTGGATGTACGTCCCGGAAAAGTATATATATAGCATATAGTATGGAGCTGATAATCAATGTAATTAATGTTTTTTTTATACACTCACGTTCACGAAAGAAGGCGATGGTTTACCAATATACAAAAACGCAAATATCATCGCATATTTGTATACCCCTGGTATTTTGGATTATCATGATTTTTTCAAGTCGTAGATAGAAACCCGAAAATTTTGGAATCATCCCGACATCTTCACAGCACAGTCCTGGTGTTGAAGTTCATTGGTTTAAGAAGTCCAAAATGGGGTGGAAATATTGCCCTTGAAATGCCCTGTCCAAACGATCCTATCTTTCATCCATAGCCTCAATTGGGGAACAATAATTCTGTATCATGTTTCGATGTTATTAAAAAAAATATATATCCAATGAATAGGCCTACTTGTTTTGTGGATGCAAGTTTAATCATATGCGGAAGAGAAGCAGAGCTTTATGGAGCTCTTATGAAAAGCAGAGTTAATTAGACGAGATTTAGCGAGGATTCAATTTGACATACTGAAAAAAAATGGTGTTCGTTTTTATGTTTCTTTTTCATATGTTTTTTGTTGGTTCTCCACAGGTCAAACGGCCACAGCTATCAACTTCAAACTTTTTTTTTCATTATGGTTCCTCATTTAACTTAGATTTGTATAGTTTTGTGGCATTATCGGGTGGTAACTTTTATTTCTATGAATTTTAGAAATTTCAAAAATACTCATTAGAATAACACGGCGGAAAAAAATGTTTTTATTTGAAAAAAAAAAATGAAATTTTGTGTGAAGTTGGTTTACATTCTGATACACATTTATGAGAACTTCAAGCTTGATCGGGTGAGCCATTTTGAAGAAAAAACATAAAATGTGCTAAATCGATACCACTAGAAAGCAGTGTTTACCCATTTCTAACTTAAATGTCTCCCAATTGGCGAATGTAGGCAAAAGTTTGGCCAAAAAAGTCGACATACTACTACTATCCGCTCGTCTAACAACTCGTATATGATGTTTTCCTAGTGTTGATTATTACCATTGTGAATATGAACTTATCATATCAATCAATCTTGTTCTCCCTCAAATCTCTATATATACATTCAACTTGCTAAACGAACCAGTTCATGAAAAGTTCTGCATTTATTTCGTCCGTTATCTGTTTTTTTTATATTCTGTATGAATGTCAGTGTCATTTCTGTGCCATTCACTCCTTAACTTATGTTCTACCATTTTATTATATGGGAAACCAGTTCGTGTGCTATGTGAATGGGATATAAGTAGTTGGAAGTGTGTCCTTTTCACAAGCTACATCTCACGAAAAGTCAGATCATTAGCCAAGTGACTGCATGGTGCTGATGGAACTAGGTGATATACTAACACAGTGCATGTCGGAACTTGTAACTTCATGACTTTGATTATCTTATTTTGATATTGCATCAGAATACTAGAAACACATTCTTAATCATATATTCGAAATCATGAAATTAAATTATTATATAATTTAAGATATCATCCATATTTGGATTAATAATATGGTGCATAGCGATTGACCACTCAATAGGTATATATCAAACATTTGTACTTTTAATGACTTCTTAACCGATACTGATCAAAATCATCATCCAACAGATATAAAGAGGTCGAATGAATTTATTAATTTCATTCTGAGTGTTTTGATATGTATTTTTTTTTCATGAAATTGCAAATAAGTCTTATAGGGAAATACCAGTTTTGATAGATCCTAATCGGTATGAATTTTGATAGATCGTTGGAAGTACTGTCTATAACTTGGTAAACTATACTAATTTTGCGTCTAATTTCAAAAAATTTCCAAATATACTTCAAGTAATGTGTCGATGAACGGTATATATAAGTACTTCACAAATATAACCAACGATTTAGTTTCTACCGAGATCTTCAATGAAAAATCACAACGACCCATATTCTGTTAGTCGGTATAAATTCAATCCATAAAAACACCCACCAAATCAAATAATAGTTTCAAATTCAATAAATTATAACACAAGAGGTCAAAGCTACAAGGAAATATCTTCCTATGAAATCACTCCATTCTAAAACTCGACAATAAAAATTAACTCCTCATCTCAGCCTTCAGTCTACGGGGCCGTGTTTGATTGACACACGCAATGTTACCACAACACTTTATTTGATTAATGTTATTCAAATATCTCGAGCATTCTTGCAAGTCAACGGACATATATTCTAGGATCTCGAAGAGATGGTTGAAGTTGGAAAAGAGGAACGTGACTTGTTGAAAAGATGAACGAAAACGATAACCGAGTAAAATGTCTACCGCGGCGGTTGTTTATTGAACTACAGTAAAACACATTGTTGATGGAAATCCTTCTGTTTTCAAATGTCGTCACATGACTGGCCAAGTGATAGATGGTCACGTGATGAAGAGATACGAACGACAACGTGTGAACGGTGAGATTATTTGTGGTAGTCAGACGAAGGGATTCTGAGAGTATTTTGTGATAACTGGATGTTATTGATTGTTATCCGTCAGGATTATATTGTATATCCTTCTCGGAAGAAAATGATGGATAGAAAAGATGAAATAGATAAATATATCAGAATGATGGAATAGAAATTCTCAAAAGCTTGGATGGATGCTGGATGATATTTTGGACTCATTACTGAATTCCATATCTTTTGTGAGAAATATATATACACATATTTTTTCATAGCTGAATTATATCAGTGAGTATCGTAACAATCATAATACGTTGATATCATACAACAATTCAGATGCATTAGCAATAACGTCCCGGTAACTGGTATAGTGATATATCACACAATATACTTGACAATTATGCATTTTTGGTTATGCACTGTTCCAAATGTTCCTTGCACGAGATGATACATTTTGAATTTCTAACACATTTTATGAATTTTCAGTATTTTAAAGCGGAGCTTGTGTCAATGATCTTGATTTTGAGTCTCTGTCCTTTGTTGTTAACGTTATAAGTTCTTTGATCAAGTTCAAGTATAAAGAAAATATATTCATAGTTATCTTCAGACATTGAGTATTTTGTTATGTGATGTATGCTTCCTAAACTGATGCATATTTGCATATAGTCTATGCACACAGCCTTCACAAGAGAGTGAGGTATCAATATTAGTTAAAACCCAGCGCAAAATATTCCTGTCGTTGAAAAACCATCCTTCAAACAACCTCTAATTCCAAATAACTGATATCTCCCATTCGCACTTCGTAATCACCGAACAATGAGGAGTAAAAGTAAAAGAAAAAAAAAAGAAAAAGTAAAAGTAAAAGCCAGTAAAAGAAGCAGACTAAAGAAGCTAGTGGTGAACTGAAGAACTCTGGCCGCCATCGGTAGCTCGGTCAGCTGAGGCAACTCAGAAACTGAAGTCACCGTTGGGCGTGGGTTCGAGTCCAGCGTAAGGCATGGGCTTTTTTAAACGTCCTTTCACTCAACACCACTTCATAGTTTTATAATCACCTGCTCATTCTCACCCCCTATAACCTAGCTGTTGGTGGGGTCGTTAAGCAAACAATAATCATCATCAATCATCAGAACTTTGTGAAGTGGAAGAAAATAATAACTATAGAATAACAACAATGCCACGTAATGGAGTCCTATTGTTGTCCTATTATTGTTATGTTGTTACCACATATCATTGTTTATACTGCATTACAGCGTGTTCTTTTGTCACTTTTACTGGTAAATAATGCATAAACATGTACTGTGAATGATGTTGTACATCACAGACTAGGTACAGTATATTATTTCAGACTGAAAACTCACTCTGATATCATGTTGCTATCGGTAACAATGCATTTATTTTGGAAAATAATTTGATGGAATGACTGAAAATGATGGATGGATGAATGAATGAATATATAATAATTGATGAAAAATGACCGAATGTAAAAAAATTAGAACAGTTGGAGCAAAATTATTAATTTTGTGATGAATGAATACAAAAACGAAGAGAAGAGAAGGAAGAAGGAAGAAAGAAAGAATTCAGCAATGAAGAGAAAAAAAATCAAGATAATAAGAAGATTCAAGAAGGTGATAAAATAAGAAGATAAAAAAAAGATTCAAGATTACTTCTCCTCAATATACATGTTTGAATTGTTTTCTATACCCATAATTATTGAATACAACAATGATGTCGAATCAAATTTCAATGTGGATGAAATAATTTGATCCAAATCCAGAATAAATATGAATTAAATAATAGAAGTAAGTTATATTCGAATGTATATAGTTTATTTATATAGTCATATTTGTTGTATTTTTTTCATCATCTACACTTGGAAAATCAAGGACAATGAAATAGGATTGAATCATTATTTATAATAGTTTCGCCAACATGAATATCAACTTTTGCTACTAATGCCTGCACACAAGATTTAGTTCTTACGCGGGCTTCTTCTCTCCTCCTTTTTTTGATTTTACAATGGTAACCCACATGTATATATTTGGTTCACTCATTACTGTTTGTATTGTTTTCCTGTTATTATGTTGTGAATGAGTTGAAGAATGAAAAGATTTATAAATTGAAATTGAATTGAATCTCCGTGAAAACATGAAAATTGTTTTGCACATTCTACCGTTGATATTCAAAACTAGCTCACATATAGTCAGCTTTGATAAGATTTCGGACTCTCCGCAATTCAACTGAGGGGAGGAAGGGGAAACTAATGCAAGATTCTCCCTCTCACAGAAAAAAAAATATATCACAGATCATCACTACTCGATGAAAATACGAAATGAAATGTTCACATTTTCGAAATAATTCCTATTTCTACTTGTTGCTCAGTGGTTTCATCCGAAGCTCGTTTCTCGGATGACAAAACACCAAGACTGGTATTCTCCACACAAAGTTGATAGTCACCTCTCGATAACCTTAATGCCCCATTGCCTTCCTTTCTCACAAATGTGACAGCCACGACTAGGCATCGCCAAATTACGAAACACCACGATCAGTTTCATTTCTTCACATACACCCGATTCAATTTAATCGAATACAGAAGAAATTACATAGTTTTAAGTGTAGAGAAAATGTTGTACGGAATAGAACAGAAGAATGTTACAAAATAGTGTTGAATTCGATGTAATCTTGGCTACTGAAGAATGTTGGAGCTAGTCTGAGTTTCGGATATCTATTGGTTCTATGAATTCGGACAGTTTTATTGATGTTTGTTGATACCTGTTTACTTCGGGGGTCAAGTTGAATTAGAATTTGAGAGATATACCTTTTATTGATTGGAGATTATTCCTAATCTGATTGATTGAGTATCACGAGCTATATTCATACGTTCCTCAACAAGATCATGATCAAATTTCCATTTTCGATTTTTTTTTTCAATTTTTTAATTTGAAATAGTTTCAATTTGAAGCGTACACAAATTTCAAATTGCAACTCCCTCTTCTATAATATTTCTTCTATGAGAGTAAAATATAGTGACGTGCATCTATGAATGAATATATGATATTCGTTACAAATATATATATGTATATATATATTTATATATATTCATTTATATTTAATATATATTTATATATACATATATATATATATATATATATATATATATATATATATATATATATATATATATATATTTATATATATATATATATATATATATATATATATATATATATATATATATATTTGAATCAATTTGAATATCAACATAAGATATGGATTCGATAATATTCATGCAGATATGTACATTTTCTTCCATATTCTCTATGATTATTTTCTAATTTGGTGAAGGATATGAATGGAAATACACAAATTCTCATGAAAAGTTTCTTTTCTTTATTTAATGATATCGAGATTTGATACAAAGTCATTGTTCGAATATAGTATGGAATTTATATTTTATTCATAAATTCTATATCATCAGTAATTTAACCACATTTCAATCGAGTTTTTATAGGTTTTTTATCGTCATAATCCCTCTCTAGGCTCCACATACATGTCCAAAGAATCTATTGTGAAGAAACTCACTATCCCACACGTCTTGTTAACCATTATAATGTTAAAATCGTTATTACCTGTAACTTTTATTTGCGTTATAGATCGATTGATCGAAAGTAGACTAACACTATATAATAGCTTAGATATCCAAGAGAAGTTGATTGATTTATTGATATGTATTTTATTAAATCTAGTTTTTCTCACGATTAATTATTCTTCAGAGCTAAATTAAATTTAACAAGAACATAACAAATCGCTTTTCATTGTACAAGTTACACAGCTACCTATATACACTTCATTCCTTCCACGTGGACATATCGACACCACTGATCGTTATTGATATGGGATGAGGTAGACGGTCAATCGGCATCATCAATAATCAACTATAATATATAATATTAAACTGAAACCCTTTGCCTCATTACCGACATTTTTTTAATAACAGTAAAGCCAGACAAGTTACACAAAAAACAATACATTCTTTAATGGATTAAGATAATTTGAATCCTGTGGATAACCATTATTAAGTACTATAATAATAATAAGTGGAGTTGGGCAACAGATATTTTTTAAATAGTCTATAATAATCTCCTAAAGTGTTAGCCCCGTGGCTTCCGGAGTTGGATGTTTTTATTCCGAGTGGAAGAAAAATGTCCCAAATTATATGGAATTATAATCCTATAATTTATATCTAGAACAAGATATGGTTCAAATTATTGTGGGTATCTGAGCCTTCTTTAGTTTGTATCGTATGTGTTCTATGGAGTGGGTTATTTTGTTTTGGTGATCTTCCTGGAAATTAATCGGAAAGTGGGTTTGGCATGAAATATCAGGTGGAAAAAAGATTTGAATCCATCAATGTAATCCAATGTAGGATGAGATATATTAAGGCATATTTATGGAGTGTGTAGGCTGAATGAAATGAATGGAACGAACTAAAATAATGAACAGGATCGGTTGTTTTTGTCGTTTGCGTTCAATAGTTCAAATAGTAATAATCATTGAAACACTGGAATTTGAAGTAGATCAGACAGGTCCATACAGCAAGGTTTCTTCAAATGCAATTCGGTTTTTGTAACTGAGACGTTCTATATAACATGTTGACTAGAAATTACTTGTATTCATCGTAAACATATAAGTACAGGAAGTAAATGTGATATTTGTTGATTTGCATCATTGAAATATGGGCAAGAATTGAAAAAATTTAATTTTCTTCAAGATGTTCTAGCTCGTATAAATCCACTTTGAATGTTGTACCATTCGTTTCCAAAGGTATTCTTATTGATAATTTCATCGAATCCCTAATTCATCATCTCGATTGAGATAATAATAATTATTAATTTGGAGAAATATTTCATTAATCACATTCATTTCATGAGTCACATTACAATAATGTCATAATTCGATGCTATGGTCCAAAATATCTCGATATTGGATCGTATTCAAGAAGTTAAATCTGATATGAATATATATATATATATATAAATATATATATATATATATATATATTTGAACATATATATATACATATATATATATATATATATATATATATATATATATATATATATATATATATGTATATATATATATATATATATATATATATATATATATATATATATATATCCATATATCTCTCTCTCTATATATATATATATACATATATATATGTATATATATATATATATATATATATATATATATATATATATATATCCAGGCCCTGAATAAATTTCCATATAGAATAGATTTGTAAAAGCTGACTATACGTCCGCCATCAATGGTACATGCGTCAGTATAATAGAAGGTCCACCAACTGAAGGCATTTTCTTAGCTGCATCGACTATTTAACACAGTTTTAATGAGACTTTCGTTAAGCGGTATGAAATGCACGAAGAAAAGGAAATATACAACGATTAGTTAACAGCAGGTTAATACTCCTAAACCATGGAGTCAGTGAATGAAATTCTTCTAGCAAACAAAAATCCAACTTAGATTGGTTTTAGTTTTATTATAAATTATAATGTCATTTTTTTTGTTGGTATGTGTTGTTTTTTATTATACGCTGATTACATACCAGAGCATCACTTGCTTCTGTTCTATTGAAGATCACGTTGCTGAGATGTGTGGTGTGTGTGTGTGTGTGTGTGTGTGTGTGTGTGTGTGTGTGTGTGTGTACTCAAGAGCTGCCATTTCGATGTCAGGGGTGAACAAGTCAATTTATTGATTCAGCTTGAGAATAATTTCATCACCTGAAATGATGTGAATGAGTATCTAACGAAGACATACAACAAAGTTACATTTGCAAACAGAATTTCTCATGTATTGGCTCATTTCTCATGGGTATTTTAGTGGAAATTAAATAACCTTGAAATTATTCATTTTGTGTAAGCAAATAGATGAACGTGTAACAATGAAAATAGAATGAGTTTAATAGAGGAAAGTATGAAATAACCAATCAAAATATCGATACTGGCATCTGAATGAGTCGATAGATTTTTGATATGTCATTCGAAAATTTCGGCCAAGAAATTTCAGTGCTTTTTTTCATTGACTTTCAGGCTGATAAATCATTCTGACCTTAGAAAGAAATCATTCACCCATCTTCTTTCTCTTTTAATTCCATTTCCAACTTATCCATATCTATATCTATCTATTATCCCTGTATTCGTCTCTTTTTCACGATGGAGAGTATGAACCGTCTCAAATACTATATATAGACAGCTAAGGCACTGCTTCAGAAACTGTGGGCGTGCGTTCGGGTCCCGTATACGGTATGAGTTTTGGAAACGTCCTTCTACTTTCCATCACTCCATCGTTTCATTATCACCTGTCTATTCGTACTCCCATATCTGTGATGGTCTCATAGCACCGTTCACAAATATATTATATATCAAAATAAAAAAAAAAATATATATATATATATATACATATATTCATATATATTTGATGACCTAAAGAAGGTATCATTTATATCAATGCATATTTGTCATATTGAGTGAATTTTTCTTACTTCGTCATGATCGGAAGGAAACGTATAGGAATTCTTCTCCTTGTATTAACTATTTTCTTGCTTGATTTAATATTTATTTGTCCACGAAGTCTCGAATTAGATATCGTATTCTCGAATACAATTACGTAATCTTATACATGTACAGCAATGAAATGGAAATAATTTAGAAAGGTAAAACACTTCTTTGTGCTTCAAAGCTTTCTATCATTTTTCATTTGAAATGAATAGATCATTTTCCATGTCACAACATCTGATAAAATGTCGCTTCTCAGTAATTCCATGTGATTTAATAACTGAAGAAATTTGCATTTACACAGCCTTTATATTGGCAATAGAGAAGAAACATTCATTTGACGATCCATTGGCATTGGCCCAAATAAGTGGGACGAAACAATTTCAACCACTAAAGATAAATGAAAAGAATATATTATTCCGACGCTTCTCTTATGGAACAATGAAATATGTATTGGAAGTGATTAAATAATCATTAAAATGATTATCGAAATTGTATTATCACTATAAGCCTACATGATCTATCATTGTGAAAATAGATGAACCAATTATCTTGATTGAATTTCATTACGAAAATTGAAAGATAATTATAATGAATCAATATTTAAATGAGAATGATATTTTTCTCACTTTCTTATATAGAAAATGTAATTATTACTTCATCCATTCATGTATGGAAGGATTAACATTTTCATCTTATAATATTTGAATTACGATTAATAATTTCCATGATTCAAACGTCGAGCTATTATAATTATGAATTAATATCTGATTATAAATGACATTAATGAGATGCAACAAGTGTATCAAATAGGTGTCTCTATTATTAATATTTTATGAACGTTTTGATACAATTACAGGTTTTGTATTACAAGTGCTTATTTTTAATTTCAGACAGTTTATGCGGTATTCAAACCCACGTCTTTTTAGAAAACTTGTCTACCTTTGAGCCACAGGTTGTATGAATAGATCAATAAAACAGTCTTGTTTTTAATGATTCAGATCTATTTGTACGGAACGTTCGATCAAATTACATAAACTGAAATTATGTCAAACAGAGTTATCAATAAATCTTAATATGGAGATAATTTCAGTTGGATCATGATTTTGTTCTATGAATATGATTAAGAATGATGCCTCTGTATTCGAGGTTCAATAAATCACACCATGTTGAATATATTATGTGAATTTAAATCATCTGAAATCAAATTTGGGGCAAGATGTTATTATGATCTTCAATTTATTTCGCGTTGGTCATATTCTACACCCTCTATTCCGAAAATGTCATATCTACGTCTAATATTCATAACTAGAAATAACATCTCTCAGTAATCATATGATATTATTATCATAATCTATTCAATCGATCCTTTTCTTCGACATTTGGAACCAAAAATGTTGAATATCATTTTGTAGTCCGCGTGAAATACAGATCTAATATGTAAATTCAATTCGATGCGATTGAACAGATTTATTTCAATATTTGAAAAAAAAGTTGATATATATTTATATTGATTTGGGAAAACATTCCAATATCCAATCTGATGGATCCAAAGGAGATGAAAATCTGTGTATATATATTCAAACAACTTTTTAAATTAAAATGGATACCGTATTTTGTTTGGTGAAACTGATCAAGAATTCTTCGAAATCATTTTCTAACACGTGACATTCTGATATGCTTCATGAGATCATATGTAATGACATTGTATCGTTATATATCTTACACTTCAATAAAAAAAGCAGGAGTTCGATGGAGAAAACGTCGATTAATATACGTGTAAGGTCATGAATTTATTGTTCAAACACAATAACAATAGACTATACAATGAAAGGCATCGAACTCTTCTTGTCATCGACCTAACGCACCCTCTGAACTTCCAATCCAGTAAGTAGCAGAGCCAATGTCCGGTACGCCTCCGAAATATTACAAATATATTCAGCAATAATGATTTGGCAAAAATACTATTTGCCTATAGAGTTTATTTCAACAGATAGACAGGGGTGGACAAACCTAATGGAAGAGTATTCAATTGGGCAATAAGCAATCTGAGTCTCAATTCATTATTCCATATTTATATTTAAATGAGGTTATTGTTGTTGGTTAATACGAGAAAATTGTGATATTTTTAATTTTTAGTACAGATTATACAATGATATAGCTCTGTTTCTCCATATGATGGATTCAAATGAATGTATAATGAATTTGAATTCGTTCAATTGCGATTTGAGTGAATATTGGTAATGAGAACAAAAATATTCGAAAACATCATTCATGCACGTAGTATTATCGTAAGATTAATGGTAAGATCGCCCTTGTGGTGCCCCGTCCAAACGATCCTATCTTTCATCCATAGCCTTAATTGGGGAACAATGATTTTGTATCAAGTTTCGATGTTATTAAAAAAAAAAAAAAGTATTTCATAACAAACTTTTCATGATTCGATATTTCAATTAATGTATTTCGTGGATTATTAATAATAATTCTACTCTCTTATTGTTAAATTTGTGAAATTTCAAGCATCTCAAATTGATTGATGTCGCTCGAAATATATATATATATTTTAATTACATAAAAACTTGATACAAAATCATTGTTTCTCAAGTCTATGGATGAAAAGTAGGATCGTTTGGACAGGGCACCACAAGGGCGATCTTACCAGCCTATTTTACTTATTTAAAACGAATGAACTTCAACACACAAAAAATGCACTTCAAATGAACTTCATAACTTTCCGTCGCAAATAAAAATAGAAATTTGAGAAATTTCAAGTCATACATGACTTGACGCTTGAAATATGAAAACAAATATCATGGTCCCCGAGTAATTTTTCCGAATACATTTTCAATCTGTACTGATTTCTCCACTCTTTGTCGTAAATCATTTGCTTCTCAAAATTGTATTACAATTTGTTTCTCAAATGTATTTGTATTCATGAGCACAATATTGTATATCGCATGTATAATGTAATCACAGTTTTGGAGGATTGGTGAATAAAACTTTTACGAACCTCTCTTCACTATGCAGACGTTGATATTAATTTTCCGGCTAAACAATCTCATTTTTGTACATCCCTGTTGTTGCGATAAGGATCCGATCTAATCGATCTAATAATACGTTTGAGGGGCGTGTTTTCGTTGTACACCCCTGCATCCTAATGGCGTCGTTGAGTGTGTTAACCGGATATCTGATTATTATAATCAACGAAATGACTTGACACGAAACGAATCAGAAATATTCGTAATCCGCTTTTCATATGTTATAAAGTAAATGTACCCTCTCTTGGAAACGGAAATAGATACTATTTTTGTCTGTGAAATGTCAACTGTTATGTTCCACTTTTATGTGACAGCTGAATTTGCTCTGTGAACTGCACATAAAATCAGTATGAGCCAGACAAAAAATGAGATCAGTTGAAAGTTTTCTTCTTTCCTCATTTTCTTATGATATAACAAAATTGTATCAGTGAAGAAATTGAATGTGTAAATGCTATACAAACACATTTGATGGATTCATAGAATAGTAACTTCTGTTGGACATCCAATATAGTCAAACCACGTGAAAATTGAAAACCAGAAAAGTATCGATTTGTACCTGGTCGATTTGTACCTTGTATGGTATAACGATTACACTTAGGTCCAGTATTACCAAGTCCAGTCAGCAGTTATCTGAGAGTTGGTGAAAACAAACATCACAGGTAACCATGGTGATAGCAACTTTTATCTGCCAGTTGGAGCTACTCCCACGTTCGTAATACCAGGCCTTGGACAGTTCTTCACATAAGTAGGGCCTACTCACAGAAAATCTCTTCGCCCAAGAATTATGAAGATTAAAACTAACAATATGAAAATATAGCAGCCCGTAGATTTTGCTTGTGAATATAACTTTTGATTTTTTTTTTCTCGAGGTGGGGAAATCCTGCATAAGATCCCCACGAGGTGAATTGAGGGGAGTGTCAGATTCTCATCGACTAAAACTCCCTCCTCTTTTGGGGTGAGACCGATAGCGTGGTCATTTCATAACTCTTCTTTCCTATCCATTCATTTATATAGGTTATATGATATGTGAATTATATTATAATACCTCACTTATATACTATATATACTACCACTATATATCACTATATGCTTATACTATCACTTGTTTAATTCTCAAAATGCTTCAATACATATTTTCTGGTTCATCATTCCGTTATATTTTTATGATAATTCATTCTCGAGAAAGTCAAATAACGCCTTCTCTCTTCTCAGATTATTCTTCCTAGTTTCGAAATGACGGTTCATTTTGCGATTCTCCGAGAGTACCCATGTGCACATCAGTAACGGTCCTTGTTATCCATATCATAGTTAACAGTGTTGAAGCATTGTTTCAATCTAAGCCGGGTGGAGTAGTAAGCTTTTTACCATGCATCGCATTATCTTGATCGCCTAGATTACGACATTTCCTTCCATAGTAAGACTTGACAGATATTTGCATAATGCAATGGATTTGTGATTTCATACTAATGAAATTGACTACATATGAACATATTCATTGTGAAACTTTTAAAACGACATGCAGATTATAATTAATTCTATAATTAGTTATTTCGAAATGAACAATAATTCATTTTATTTGAATTTTTTTATCATTTTATACGATTTGTGCTGTCTATAGCAGAACTGATATTTTTTATTGTTTGATAATCTTTGATATTTTGGAAAATTTCCACCATGCATATGCCTGAAATATGAAAATTCAGAATTTGTCAAAATAGTTCTAGGATCGTAAAATTTTCCGAAATCATTATGCTGGAGACGAATTGTGGGCTACAAACCAAATATCCAGTAAATATATTATTTCATCAATCTAATTTTCATCCTATTTTTGTGATGACTATATTTCATGTCCACCGGCTACTCAGGCATGTGAAGGACATATATTCCTGTTCCAATGAAGAACTTTATAATGAATTAATCAATGGATCTGAAATAAAGACCAGTATAAATATTAGAAACCAGTGCACAGAAATTGAAATGGTCGTGACAGTTGATCGTATGAGATGGTTTCACGGTAAATATAGACAGTCAATATTTTTCTCACAATCTCAAGCTGTGAGAAAATAAGGTACATTCATTAATATATGAAAACAATTGGATCGAGACCTTCCAATACACTTTACTTGACTGACAATTTGGCAATTTGAAACAAAGTAGAATGTCAACCAAGTCGTCCAGAAAAATAATCTATTCAAACATTTCAGATATGTATAGGCATTGCATCAAAAATATTTATTCGGTGATGAATGAAAAGCCAGTTTCCATTCTCACCAATACAATGAATAGATTAATGATTTTCGGTAACAAATTATGATATGCAATCTCTACTGAGTTGTTCAATAAGAAATTGTGTCAACACTTATCATATATTCACACCTTGAGTATTGGTAATGAATTGAAAACAATAATCATTACATATAGATTAATGACTCTATCTTTTTAAATTCCGATACGTAATCTTAATTGTGTTGTCCTCAGAGAAAATCTGTCAAATCCAATTATACATTTACAACATGGATTAAAGGATACGCATAAGTCCACATATGCTGTCTTGCAGGTTACATGTACTGAATAATATCGACACGGTGAAAAAATATGAGAAATGATGAGAAAGTTTTAACTTACGTTCTAATCTTTTGGTGACAAGATAATTTCACGATGTTACTTCATTACAGTGTAGATTATTCTCAATTATAAATGTATCATAACGTGATCATGCTCTAGGCGACATTTCATTATTAAATGAAGATATTTCCAGGGCTTTAAAAAGTTTTTTTTTTATCAGTGCGTAGACAAATAATCTTCACCCTGCGTGTGTTGTAATTTTCAATTCAAATAGATGAGGTTATGGTCATATATTTTTTCTTGATGTCGTTTTTCATGTGTGTAGATTTAAGAGCGTCCTTCAGATTAGAATGAAGAATGATCACTCTACGTTTATATTATCATGATTACATGTTTTTGACCTGATCATTATATGCACTCACCTGACTTTGTTAGTGGAATTATTCGGAAATTTAGCATATACTGATGGTTTGATAATTGATTGAATTTGATGAGATATTTCCTCATACATGAATGTCAAGAACTATTTGATATCGTGTTTTTGATTCCTATTGAAATCAAATGATTCAATAATCTCACGAGTCGATTTTATAATTGGATATATTCATGATTTCAATTATATTGATTGCTTTTCGAAATCAATACTCACACTCATCGATGGATAATGATAAGATATATATGATTGTATTCGATTGAAATGAAAATTCAATCTCGTGTTTCAAAAATCATGAAATGAAAATTACTTTTTTGGGTGATTATTAATTCAGATAAAAATGCGAGAAGTACTTGTTCGACAGTATCAATACACGTGTCATGCAGTGGAAAAAAAATGTCATCGGCAGTATTATTGAAAAGATATTTCAGATTGCTGATCTTGGCAAAAGTTACTTTCTTGGTATAGTTCATCTCTTTATTCAGTGTATAATTAGTGTTTTCAAACAAATTTGTCCTCCGTATCACATCAGGGTTGGGAACATTCAATACAGGATGTTCAATCTACGTTTCAAAAGTCGAAGGACCAATAAAAAGCTTCAAAATTCTCGAATCATATTTGAAGTTTGTAACCACGCTCCACTGTCACAATCGCAATGCGAATACAAATACATAAGCTATTATACAAACAAACAAAAAATCACTCTTGTGTCCTCTTAATATTTCAAATTGACGTGTTGACGCTGACTTGGCTGACTCATTACTGGCGCCGTTTTAAGAGACTATTGTTCATCTTCAAGCTTCATTGTTCTCTTGATACTTTCATTTTATTTCTTGTTTGTATGCCTGCTTCAGAAGTGTCTATAGATAAATATTGGTGATTATTCTTTTTTTTTTATAGCGTATATATATATATATTTTTTATTGCTGAAGTTGATTTATTTGTTGTATTTGTTATACGGTAGGTGCGGATGAATCTCGTAGGTTGATTGTGGGTGCAATGGTTTTACTGCATCGTGGTTGATGTTAATAGCAATGACAATGTATCAATGATGAATGGTATGATAACAAAATAGTGATGAGGCTCATTTTTCTAAAAGTATCATCTGACGATCATAATTACCGTGAATCTGTTGATAGTTCATTAAATATTGAGGAGCCAATGAGATAATTATACTATACATACGCTTTATGTGATGATTTTATCTCTCATTGGTCTAGCTGTATTCATATGAATGATATTCATGATCGGGCAAATAATGAATTCTCATTCACAACTTTTCATTGAGAAAGTCAATGTTCGTGAAATGATGCAGTATTTCAAATATATAACTGAAATATCTAATTTAGCGTGTTTTATGAACTATCTTTCTCGTAAAAATACATAGAATTGCGATAAATTTGAAAATATGAAATGTGAATTCAGCACAGTGGATATTTGTTACAATACTTGGATGCATTTGTGGTTCACTCAAGAGTTTGAAGAAACTGAAGTTTTCATGGAATTACATTTTCTTCATTTTTTTTCAATAACATCGAAACTTGATACAGAATCATTGTTCCCCAATCAAGGCAAGGGATGAGAAATAGGATCGTTTGGACGGGGCACCACAAGGGCGATCTTACCACCCTTGAATATTATGTGTTATTCAATTCTGTTCAATACCTTACTTGAAATAAAAGTGTATTGTGCGAATTGAGCTTATGTGTACCTTCTGACGTAAACTCGTGATACTATATACATAGATTAGCCTGTTACATCAATTTCTGAAATTAAACCGAAAAAAAAACAATCTATCATCACGTCATTTATATTCGACAAATAAAGTTAATATTCATTAACTGTACGTTTACATAAGTTGTTAGTTCAAATCTGAGTTCATGACTATACTTTCATATTTTAAACCAGTAGAAATTCAACTTTGTTTGAACTTGTTGGTTATTGATGCAAGCTCAGATTATAGATCACGCATGAAGTGAATGCATTTTCAAACCTTCATTCAGTTGAATATCAAATAAGTCTGATTAAAATTTAATGAGTTATTTTGCAATGGTCATTCTTCCTTATGGACTAATAAGAAATGAGAAAGCCAATCGATATTGGGTGAGAAGATGCTATCAACCGCATACGATAGTCTTCACTACTTTCGTGCTCTCTATCTTTATTTTCATAGAAATATACAGAACAAATTGAATAACAAATAACAAATGACCAGAATTACAGAACACAATAATGTTTCGTTCATCATACATGTACAACCAGTTCTCTATCAAACATTCGTTTACTCATATATCCAATTGTACAATCGTTTTTCAATTTCCCATATTGTGAAAACGCAGGCTACGCGTTGTGAGATGATCTTAGAAGTATGAAAATCTATGATGGAAAATATTGTCAGCTCACTCCACATCCACAAACCTTGGTTTACTTCCAAGTTGAAAAACCCGATCCGTTGGTATTCATTGTGTGACTTGTTGAATGTTTATAATGCGACCACTTGCAACAACATTCCATTTTCAATAATATATTGAATTTGCATGTATTTTTTTCGTTATTCCTTATCAAATTAACGTGAAAATCACTCAAAATGTGGATTAAATATAATTATTCTTCTGGGCCCCTATGCAGTACAAATATTCAAGATTCTGAAAAATTTTGGTTTCTCGAATACTGAGCTTCAGCCGGTTATCAAACTTACATGAATCTTTCAAATTTTCCGGATCTTTCCGAAAACTTTGTCGTACCACTTTCGTTAAACTGGCTAAAAACCTGCATGTCTCAATATATTCTGGTATGGTTTGGATTGCAGAAAAAGTTTCAAGTCGAATTTGTTACTCTTTATGACCTGGATGCTGCTTACAAGATCACAAAAAGACCGAGGAAATGCAAAAATGACAACGCACCCCGATTGTTCCCGGTATGCGGAATGGAAGTTTTCGCTACGCTCATCTACAAACCATTTTATTTTGAATAATTATCCTAATTTTCACGAAGATTGATCACGTTTCTTCATCTTTTTCAAATACTATAGATTTGATAATAGGATATATTTTTCGTATTATAAATCAACATTTACAATTTCAATTCATATACATCGTTATAAACACATGGAATGATAATTTTTCTGAAGAAACGTGATGGTTCAAATTCCATGAAGAAGAAAAATTAATTATTTTTTCACATCATCACGGAAAATCATCTTCGAATTTGAAAATCCAAACTCCAATCCAACTTTGATTTACCGACTTGAACAATTTACAAAATATTCGCAGATATACTCTCGATAGCGTGAGTTGTCATCTCGAAACTCAAGTTCGTTCATTAAATATCGGCCGTTTCGAACATTATTGATAGTCAGCGTAGTCTCAGTTGGGTCGTGACGTGTCATAGGTCATAAGTACTATGACCTCCCACTCGATTTTGTATAATTACATACTACAGTATATAGCTACCTTGGCGGCAATACCACTGCTGGTAACTGCAACCTGTATGCTAGAACTGCCACCCATAATATGCCATCTACTTGGATCCACAAAAGAAGAAGCTCTCGAACGACCGTTCTCCTATCCTTCTATAACCAGCACACGGGTGGTTCGCGCCTTCTTTCGTGGATACAAGTTTAGTAGAGGATACTCTACTACGTAAATAAGGGACACTGGTTATTTGAATGTTGAAAGAGATTTCACTGCTGAATAATAACTCACTAGTTCTAACATTTAGTTTTTAATTAATTGTTACTTAATATATTGAATAGTGATTGATACATCATTATCGACGAAGATGTTTGATTATTTCTTGTACAGCTCAATTAATATGGATGATTGTGTAAGGATTGCCCTATTGATGATGATCACATACAAGTTACTGCATAATTGAAAAATAAATATCACACATTGTTATCTTGAATTATAGACAGTAAGTAATGATATGCGGACTGATATGCGGATAATGATATGGTTCACGTTTATACCGAGTGGAAATCCGAAAAAACTCTGTGGAGATGGATGGTGGTGGATGGTGAATGGTGGCCTACATCAACACAAAATACATCAAATATATAGAAAACAGGGCAAAAAATGGCGTGCAAAATATAAAAGGGGTGACGCATTTTTGAGAGTGGAAATTTCCAATGGAAATTTCTCAAAAAGTTATGATTGTGTTCATTTGAAGAAGAAATTATATCCATTATTGCATAAATTTACATTGTGAGATACGGTACCATCTAATGAAAGAAGAGAGACTCAAACACAATGCTTGGAACGCATTTATCAAAAACTATAATTTGATTGTAAATGGTTTCAAAAGTTTTTTTCGATAGTGTTCAAAGATATTTCCTAAGTTGTTGATAAATAAACATTGAAACATCGAAGTAAACGGGGAAGGCAAAGGTATATTATCATTTTCCTACCTAGGGGTGCAAAATGTCTTCACACGGCCCTGATAGCAAATAACTTCACCGTCACGAGCTGTTCTAGTACCTGGTTTTCGGTACGTTCAAAACACTAAAGTACCTACCTTCATTCGCCAAGAGAGTTTCTTCTATAAATCCTCAGAAGTTGTAACCGCGTGCATGCAGATATGCCTTCGTAATACCGAATTCGTGTTTTCGCCACGTAAACCATGGCGGTGGTTTTGTAATTGCTATGGCAACGACTAATTAACAGGCACGAGCTCTGTGATTAGTGTGGCAATGCTTTAGTATGTGATTAGACTGACGTGGATTTCGTGCCACTACTGTTGGAGGTGTCGAACGTGGGTTTCAACTATTCGTTGGTAGTAGCGGTCGAGAGTGTCGATTAGTCAGTGGTGTGGAAGGAAGTGTATTCGTAAAGAATACAGGACATTGTGTTGTGGCGGTAGTTGTAGTGGCGTAGAGGTGTGTGCAAAGTATATTCATTGGAAATAATAAACATGTTATATATGTTGCGATTGATTTTGAGGTTTCTGAGATTATTTTTGGGGTGTATACATAATTATCTAGTGATCTAATGATATATCTCAATGTGTTTTGTGGGATTTTATTTTAGTCTTTTGGGTGGTAAGATCGCCCTTGTGGTGCCCCGTCCAAACGATCCTATCTTTCATCCTCAGCCTTAATTGGGGAACAATGATTTTGTATCAAATTTCGATGTTATTAAAAAAAAAAAAAAAAAAAAGTCTTCTGAGCAATTTTGTAGCTGACAGAAGCATAGATGTTGAGGCTAGAAATTACCAGCGTGGGAGTAGTTTTAACTGGTGGTTTAATATTACCATGGCAATATACGCATGCTATTGGTTTTCAATAACTCTCAGATAAAGGCCAACTATATAGACTGACTCATAGATCTATCAAAATGGAAGAAGGGACAAAATGCGATTCCAATGAACAGGTTCAGATTTAGCCAAACGAGAAAATACAATTCTCCAGATTTCCCCCCCTTTGTTATGATCAAGTCAATAAACTACGAAATTCAAATCATACCGATGAAATTTTGGTTCTTCGCGTAACTTTTACAAAATTAGATCTGCCTTGATAATTTTTCAAAATCACAAAAAGGACGAAGATGAAGTCTCAATTATTGATTGATTATAAAATTATTAAAATTATTGATAAAAATATCAATTATGAATCTTATATCAAATCACGGAAAAAATATGCCAGTAAGATACCTTTATTGAAAGTGGTATAATTATGTGGAAAGATGTGAGCCTAATGTTCGAAATATTCGTAAAAATAATATAGGACTACATTTCTCAGAAAAATTACTCCAATTTATATATTCCAGAAAATTAAACCCCAAATAATTCAATGATTCGATCGAAGATGGAATAATGCACATCATTTTATTGGTATTGCTCGAAAATCTTTGCTACGCCACTGACCGACGGCGGCGGTCTGATATAATCAATGGTGAGAGACTCAGCCAATCGTGTTCGACCTTTGCTCATCATCATAAGGCACCGGTACCAACTTCACAGCATCACATACTCATCGAGCTGATTAACAGAGACGTGGAATTATGGCATTTCCAAGGTTGGGGACCTTGCATTGTTGCCCTCTTGGATTGTTGCATGCATTTTCCACACAGTTATACAGTCTGGTCAGTGAAGGCATGACCAATTTTTGAACTATGAAAAAACATGTTTTTATAATTACTAACGAACGAATATCCAATGTCGCGTACAGGAAAAATCGTGGGCCTTACAGAATCATTCGTAAATAAAACGAAAAATAAATCGAATATACATTATATAATTTATATACATGAATACATGAATGAATACAGTCATAAATATGCTGAATACATGAATAAATGAATAAATGAACGAATGAATAAATGAAAACAAAGAAATGAATTAATTCGAAGAAATATATCCATACATTTCGTGCAAGACATGTGGAAATATTCTTGGAAGACTCGGCAAAACAATTTCAAAAAAATTGGGTCAAAATTTTGAAAATTTTCATCATACATTATTGTATATTTCAACAGAGGAACCAAAGGAAATTGAAATTTAAAAAAACAGTTTTTGTCATTCATTTATATAGTGTGAAGATTCCTTCCGAACACATTGAATTTCTCGAACAAGAATATATTACACGTTTACATATCAACACTAACAAAAATTGGTATTTTCTCAGAATGTATAATGAAAGATAAATTGAATTATTCATCAAAATTATCGAACGGACGAGCCATTTTGATTTTTATGGTGAATATGAATTTACAAATGCTCCAAAACGACGATGTAAAAATGATAAACTGTATTTCCTGATGATATTCTTGACGTTTATTGGGTCAAATAAACAAGGTAATAACTTATAGTGATCATTGTAATGATATACATTTTTAGTTTTTTTTTTCTTTTCATGCACCATTAGATGTTTGACAGTATAATGGAAGTTATATCACATTTTATCGCGTCAATGTTGTCGACCAGGTGACCAGTGTACATAATGGACAGATATTTCTCTATGATTTATTTCTCCACAATGCAATCAAATATTTTCAGACCGTTTGTTAACTTTAAATGATGTTTGTTCATGAGCTATTGTCAGCTAAAACGTTGAATATTTTGGAGTATATATTTGATAATTCTTTTCCCCGAGGTAAAATGATTCTCAGATAGTATTTAATCTCCAATGTCAAATTTTGGTGTAATAATAATCAAGTTTCGATGTTATTAGAAAAAAAAATTGTTTTCCAAATTTCGAAATGAAGGTACAAAAGTGACAGACCATTTTCATCACAAACCATATTCTCATCACGGATCATAGATCAAACGTACCATTTGGATCTAACAACCATAAATGATGGTCAATTAAATAATGGTCACATCAAACGTTAC
>OZ023331.1:40630196-40685196 GCA_964007535.1 Brachyptera risi | reverse complement strand
TGAGAGGTAATAAAAAAGTATATAAGGAAGTTGCTGAAAATTGATAATTGAAGTAAGTCGAGTATTTAATGGGATCATTATTTTCGAATTCGGTTTGTAACAATAGATTTCACCAATAAGTATATAACAATCAGTATTTGTAAATTCTGGGAAAAGAATAATTATGATTATTGTATAGTATTATGCGTCAGTGAGTTAGAGCTTTAGTGAATCACCAATCTAAAATATGTATTCGTTCATTGAAATTTTGAAGAACAATCATTGTGGTTCTTTTCCCAATTAAAATGATTAATGAATTGATGAGAACGTTTAGAAGCGGCACTTCCTAGTTGTAAGAATCCGAGGTGATCTTGACACCAAATCTGTGAGTAATTATGTATGAACTATTCTAAATTACAAACAAGGAACTCGGACACCAACAAGACTAAGATGTATATGATGACTATGAGGACTATGATCAAAGACCATACATTTTACAGAATCTGATAATGAATCTGAGATTGGAAACGATGGATTAATTCTTTTAATTCATTCATTTCATGGTTTGTCAACATGAGAAAATATGCATAAGCCAACCAGAAGGTCAAGAGATGAAATCAGAACAACCACAATCACATATGAAAACAAAACAAAATATCAAATGAAGAATTCCTCCAAACTGTAGAAATTGTTCTCTAATAAATATTATTTCAACACCCTTTTGAATTGGTCATATCCACATTACTGTATCATCACAAATCATGAATGTATCCTTCTTTTATTCTTTGAGATATTCCAAATAAGAGGGGCACAACTCTATTCGAGTTCAATTGTTGCTCTCTTTTGTCTTTGATTTAAAATATAAATATATGTTCGAGTATAAAATAATCACATGACCATCATCCAACGTTTTCTCTCATAGTGTTTGCACATCAATATTTATTCGCATCAAGAATTATACTGGATCTTCAACGCCCATTCACAATGCTCTGCTAACTTCATCTTGCTTCTTCAACCTTAACTTGACAGTCCAATATAGCTGAATTCTGTTTGTCCGGTATACTTCTTATAGATCTTATTACTTACAAAATTACAATCTACTTGTTACAATTAGTGGAGTGATGGGCCTAATTATAACGTCATAGGCCTATCATTCATTTTTTTCCATTTTGTATAGATGAACTTTACATCTGCTGTTAATGGAAGGAAGTGATCATTACCGAAGAGTCTTACTTCAAAGTGGAAGATATCAACATTCGTGTATTTTGTGTCCGGATACATATCACAGAAACAGTTATAATGTGTTCCGCACGTTCGGAAAATGGAAGACTTTTATCTAATCTAAATGGGGTGATATGATCGCCCTTGTGGTTATTGTCCAAACGATCCCATCTCTCATCCATAGCCTTAATTGGGGAACAATAATTTTGTATCAAGTTTCGATGTTAAAAATAAAAATCAAAAAAAGATCTTCATCCATTCAGCTCTTTATTTGTATATTCTACATTTTATATCATGGAAAAGTGTAAAGAAAAGATGAATACAGAGATGAATATCATTCTGGTAATGAATACATAATTTGATGGATCACGCTAGAGTAACCTTGTTCTGGTGGAACTGTCACACAATCAAATTTTGTTTTTGCAATATGGATATATGTTTTCATTCATAATTGTTGTTCCTTGACCTTACAGCAATGTGCGAGTTGATTATGAAGAGATACTGCATTGTGAATGAGCCTTTATAAACGTATAATAAAACGCATGTGTGCAAGTCGCATTGAATGATTGTTCGGGCAAGAAGTTATAATAAATACTGTCAAACAAAACCCACTGTCTGCCGTTATCCATGGTTCTAATAGCCACTGCTACAATACGAGAGAAATCGATGAAATAATAAAACAACACGTACGCGTTCGGTTTTCCCACGGTCAAGAATTCAATAAATATATATTTTATAAATCGACCGATTTGAAGTGTAATCGATAATAAATACAGAGCTATTACTGGAGATGAATACGTGATTTAATGGGTCATGTAAAAGTGACCTTGTGTCAGTGCAACAGTCACTTACATAATGAAAACTTTGTATACATTCAGTATATTAACATATTTATCATGATGTTGGTTCAAAATATCAATTTTTTCAGTGTGTTTACCATGACATTCGGATTGATTGGTTCACTTTGGCACAACCATTTTTCCTAATTGCACTGCTCGTTTTATTTCAGTAGAGACATATTTTTTGTTGATCTTAAATTTCTCAGAATGTTTCCTATAAACACTGAATCTGCAGATGGAATGCTCTTCTGAATCTCAACATCCGAGCATATTCCTCCTCAATACTCGATCAAGACCCTCATTTTGTGATTTTTTAAACCATATACATAGATACATTTATATTTTACGTTGAATTTATTTAACATTTAGTACTCCTACCTAATTGTGAAATATTCGATGGATAAAATATCCATACATAAGATGAATAATATTATATTTATAACTTGACTTATTTCAATAATCGTACTTTCATGATAAAATGTACATATGAGTGTGATTGTAATTAAAATTGATATGGAATAAAAATTAATTGAATTGAATTGAATTACGAATATGACTGTCCTCATGAGAATATGCCATTGAGGCAAGAGAGAATACAGTACAATAAAACTATCACATACTGGAACGTGAACGTGGAGAGAATACATATTTGTGATAGTACAGTTTTACACGTTACAATGAACACTTTTCACACTGTAGTGACCAAACACAGAATGAATTTCATCCCATTTTATGAAACAAATCTACAATCTTGTCATTCATATTGGTCAGATTTTTCTCATATATTCATGTTCATCAATATATATGGATAACGATGATACCAGAAATGATAACATAACAATATTATGTTATATATATATATGTTTATTATATATATATATATATATATTATTATATATTATATATTATATATAATATATATATATATATATATATATATATATATATATATATATATTTATGTATATATGAGACTCGAATATATATATATATATATATATATATATATATATAAATATATATATATATATATATATATATATATATATTTATATATATATATATATATATATATATATATATATATATATATATATATAAATATATATATATATATATATATATATATATATATATATATATATATATATATTCATTCATATATATGTGTGTGTGTGTGACACTTCTTCCTATTCGGAAAATTAATCATCCGGTCCATTTTTAAATCGATGGAACCAGGACAAGAATATCCTTAAAAAGGATATTAGAACTTTTCTACTATTTTATATTCGTGTGTGAATCGTGATTGTGTGTAGCCGTATTAGGTTAGTCATTCACCGGTTATTACGTGTTTAGAATTAAATTTGATTCGAATCTAATGAAACCTTGCTTCTTACGTAAGCGAACCTGACCATACTCTTCTATGAGTTCACTCTAACATTTATTCATTCCATTTATTTAATATTCTTGCAATTGACGACTAGTGGTTGACCCGCTCACAAACGTCACAAAACAAAACTTCCAATCAAATGGGCTTTGTTATGTGGGAAAATTGGCATCTACGTATCAGAATATCTCTAAATGCCCACATGAAGTTTATATCTAGATGGCCTGGCGATTAGCCACGCCCATCACTAGTGGTCAATTGCACATAAATGAACGGTGACAAGTTCTCTAACTATCCCTATCTCATCGCCTCCCTAACCCTCTGAGGGGAATGGAATAACTTCAACCCTATATACACATATTGCAAGATAGAATGGCTTTACAGTGGATCATTCGCCATTGCCCAAGGGACTCAGTTCAAAGTGGAAGATATCAACATTCACAATGTTTACTCCTAACACCAATAGTGGCAATGTCTGGATATATATCACATAACGGTAATTCACGGTATGTTTGTAACAACGTATACTGCTTTTCATTTCAATTCAAATTGAGACCATATAATCATTAAGATGACCACAACAATACAATTCAAGCAGTGAAACGATGAATATTGACATTTCGGTATGTCCGGTCCCATCTGATGGCAATTGTCTCAAACCGCCAACACTCTACAAATGAAATATTCACTATTCCATTCTCATGCAAATGTACTGTCTTACATGATGTATGTTGATACATTCATCACTTCTGTGTTACTTTGATAGAATCTGGAAAACGTATTAGCATTAATAGTCCATTATTTCGACAATCGTGGGTTGATTTCGGTAATCATTTCGCAAACTATGCATCAAATTGACTAATAATCCTGGAACTTTTTGGAGAACATTCTATGCCATTTGCCATAAGTAGAAATATGTGGGAGTGATTTACTCTATCTGTTTTATATTTCGTTATAGTTATCACTGTTTCAAAGTGACACTCTAACTTATTGAGCATTTAACATTCTCGAGTTTTACGATCCAATAATAATAGCTACCGTACTGTTAAATCGCATTCCATAGATTTATCTGAGATAATAATAATATAAATCTATTCAGACTTTTAAAAAAAGATTTATTATATATTTGCATTCACAAGAGATGATATTAGTTCTCCAACAAAACACACCTAGAAATACGTTGAAATAATAGAAATTTGTGAAATTTTAGAATGTTTTCAAGATGCAGTTGTGTTTCGTATTATAAATCCCCTCCTGATAAAACGTATACTCTCAAATGACTACTTCTATACATGAATAAATCGGTGACATTTTAATCTGTTATGTTGGTAGACTGCGGTCAACTAGCGTGAATACAAGAATATTAAGTTCTACAAAAATAGGGTTTGTCCCCGGCACTATTTAAGTAAGATGTCGTTTGTTTTACAGGACGCCATTATCAGCGCTCTCCCGCGGCGGATATTGCAATTACTAAGAGACGGGGATTCCCGCCAACAAAGAAAAGACGACGTGCTGGCGTGCTGGGTAAGTGAAAATCTAGCCAATAATTCATGAAATTCCACTTCAAGCTGTATGTTTTATTATAATTTTCATTGTTCGAATTTTCTTATATATATAAATACGTGTGCAGTCTTGAATGGGTTCTGTTTTACAAGACGTTCAGGTGGACAAGTTTTATTTACTTTGGAGAGATTAAATTTGAATTATGAGAGATGATATGATTATTTTGTATGAGCTATGTAATGAAATAAATCCATGCTTAACTGCTGTGAGTACACAGTAATGATAAACAACATACTTCGGTATACCAATTATTTGTTCAGTATCGCAAACAGAAAATAACTTCATAGTTATTGTCATCAATAACTTTAAGCCACTCTCGATAGCTCAATTATCTTATGGCTATCTCATATTGACCTTATATTGCACTTCACACTATACAGACAGCTGCGAATTGAACGTGAATCGGCACCACCATCTTAATTCTGAAAGCGGCACCTCCATATAATTGAAGCTCATTGGTTGATCGCATGCAAAGTCCCTCGAAACATGAGCCACATTTCAATGAATATTGTAACCATATCCATGATATTTCATTCATATTTCATCATTTATTCATTCGTTTTTTTATTTCATTTCATTGTATTTATTCATCTATTTATTTGTATTTATATCTACTTTGTTTCTCAACCAATATACTGAACATACACGTACAAAGCAGTACGTAAAATAACCAAGGAGGTTATAGATACTAATTGGTATCTAACCTCCTCGGAAATGACATATTACGAATAATATGAATATTATTATGGAATATTTTTTTATATTTTATTTTTTTCATATTTTTTCATATTTATTTTTTATATTATTTTATATTTTTTCAATATATTTTTTAACATGAAATATTATTGAACACAATATCAATTATCAAGCGGAGCGATTGTAATTCTGCGCTAAAATCGTATATATCAGCATTTGTGTGTTTTGTTCACTTTTCATGCCAATGCTGGTAATGTACTGATTTATCACAGAGACAATTTATTCCTAAAATATGTTCCGGACTTTTTGCAACTACTATGAAATACTCAAATCTGCGATCAAAAGCTTGATCACAGACAGCGCATGCCCTGCTCAATGGTCTCAAAGTGTACTGTTTCTTCTTGAAAATAATTAAAATTGGATGGTAAGAGCATCCTTGTAGTTCCCCATCCAAACGATCCTACTTTCATCCAGAGCCTTGGTTGGGGAATAATAATTCGGTATCAAGTTCCTATATTGATAAGAACAGAAATAAACAATCGTAAAGGAACAATGACCGGACCGCGATCTGTCCAGCAAGGCACCTCCATCACTATACTTCAACTGGCACCTCCACGCGTTTCTCGCAGTCAGTATGATCCCACGTTTATGATATTTTATTCATATATTCGTTTCGTATCTGATGGAAAATACAATAGATGGCAGATTAATTACGATATGGAAGGATTGAAATTTATTGTTACAATCATGAAATGATTATCATGTTACTGCTATCTGTCTAAATTACGTGGTAGTGAATTAATAATGTACAATTATATCTACAATTGACAGAACTGATTTTAACGAGGCAATAATGATATTTGATTGATTATTGCAATACTTAATATTGTTTTATTGATATCATTAGATGTCATTACCTGAGAGAATTGAATATTTGATTGGCAACTGAATGATATACCTTTGTGATAGACTAGTTCTCTCATCAACGTGCTGACTGACATGAATTTAACATAATTCAATTCACTGCTCAGTTTATTTCATTACACGAGAGACTTTGAATACTTTCAGTGTAAATTTCTACCTCTAATAATTTTGTTGTAGTTTAGTTTTTAGGTAACATTTAGACAGCGCAGTCCTGGTGTTGAAGATCATTAGTTTTAAATAATCAAAATGGGGTGGTAAGATCGCCCTTGTGGTGCCCCGTCCAAACGATCCTATCTTTCATCCTTAGCCTCGATTGGGGAACAATGATTTTGTATCAAGTTTCGATGTTATTAAAAAAAAAAAGATAACATTATTTTTATTCTCATTCAATCCATCAACAGCTTATCTATATCGAATCGTTTGCTAACATAGATTGTGCAATTGTGAAGTCCAAAAAATCAACAATGTCTCCAAATAAGACTCGACTGTGCGATAAAAAATAGTTATTAGATGAGTGGAGCAAAGATTAAATCACATCGTTCTTAAAAAAACGCACTTTACAGGTCAAACGAAAGTGGACATTCAGTTTAAACTTGGCATACGCAAGTTTCACCATCCAATTCGATACTGTATTGCTTTGAAGCGTAATCGGTCGCTTCACTTCTGAGAAAACCAATCTTGAGGTTTTGAACACACCATCAAAATAACGCAGAGGCAGGAATTCGTTAAGTAATTTGCTCAGAAAAAATCATATTATCACGAAATTCCAATTGAATAATGATACACATTATTCCGGAAATTCGCATGAATCAGGTCAGTCGTTCTGATAAAAAAAAAAATGGGTCATTTTTCACATCAATGAAAAGCTATTAAGAAAATCATTGGAAATCCAAGCAACAGGTATAACCAATCAAATCACAAAACGATCAAAAGAGTGTGATGAATGGAACAGGGAGGCTGTGACATGGTTGTTTTGAACTATGGTGCATTTATGGCATTCCATTACATTTCAAATAAATATGCAAATATCGCGCGTCCAACAACGCATATGTTGCGTTTTCCCGGTTTATATGAGTAGAAATATAATAATTTCCAAGAAGATTATAAATATCATTTTTACTTTATGATCATTGAATATCTTATAAGAAGGGTCGTAATCATACTTCAGAACTAATTCATGAACAAATAAGTAGATGTAGGACGGCGAGAATATTGAAGGAGAATTGAAATTTGAAATTTAAATTTGAAATTTGAAGGAAATTTTGAGAATATTGAGGAGAATATTTTGAGAATATTTATTGGATATATTGAATATTTGCTTTTGATTTTTTTTTATGTGCTTTCGAGTATTGCAATACTGTAATAACGTAGAATTATCATCATCAATATAGTAATGATTATAGTGATGATTCTGGAAGCTGGAAGTATTCGGCCATGAAATTACTTGAATTAGAATCGGTTAAGCATCAAAACACCGAAAACAACGAATATTTTCCACATTTCCATGTCATCATAATTTGCATTATCTCTGAACCTAGGTTCGTACCATAGGTTCGTACCATAGGTTCGTACCATAGGTTCGTATACCATAGGTTCGTACCATAGGTTTGTACCATAGGTTCGTACCATAGGTTCGTACCATAGGTTCGTACCATAGGTTCGTACCATAGGTTCGTACCAATTGAATAAGCGATGCTGATCTCAATAGTCTCTTTCAACAGTCTTAATCGATGTATCATCCTCAAAAATCGAATTGAAACAGTTATGGTACTCAACATAATTCAGTAAACCTATCATCTCCATAACGTTTCCAGTTTTCAACTATATAATCAATTACCATAGCAACTTATGAGTCTAGTGTTCATAGGAATTACATCCTTTAATAATGCATTTTATAGATTGTAAGTTCTTATAATATATTGTACATTCATGATTCGTAATACGAAATCAACCACTCAAGACATATCACAATATCAAATAACCTATCCAACAATCCCCGGGAGCTTCCGTGATCCAACATTGTATACGGGCCTAAAATACGTGAAATTCACGGCGAAGCTTAAACCAATAGGAGGTCTTGTATATAAAAAATTTGTAATCATAAATTCATTTCATATCAAAATATTTAGTTTATTTCATACTGTGTTTGAGTTTTATTGCTCTTGTCAAGGTACAAGCATAGTACGTGTACAAAGTTAATCACTGTATAGAAATGGATACTAGGTGCTGGTTTTGGCTAGTTAATCTAGAGCATCATGATGCATTATATATAATATATCAAAATACATTTTATAGACTGTGTGATAAAATTGAAGCAGTTAAACGATTTGAATCATTGAAGTGTTTCGAAGTTTAACAACTGAAGTTTGTGACCGCTTAAACTATCAAACTGTTTTTCAGTGCTGTGAAATATTAAGTGAATCCATGTTGATTGTCTGTATATTTTGAATGTTCGCCTTCAGAATATTTTAATTTGAATTGGACAGAAAATGGCTGTTGTTTCTATCTGTGCGAAACAATCAGAAAAAATTATCGAATTAAAACGTATATTTTACAATTATTACCTACAGGGAAATGGTGATTTTTCAGTTTCCAATATTTGATAAACTTTTGATAGTAAACGATGTAGGATCTCCGTGATTATCACTCGGTAATTTCAGAGAAGTACTTGATTGAATTGGTGGGAAATCATAAACATATTTTCAATCTTTTCAATATATTTCGGAATGTGTATCGACATAAAAATCACCATACACCAGAGATATGAAACGATGTTTGTTAAAACCTCACCTTTGAAACTCATTACGTGTTGAATGCTTCAAAATTGAATCGAAAACGTGATTCTCCGAACACCATACGTTTTATAAAGTGCAAGTATTCCAAAGTTTATCTCAAAGTAATTTATAATAAATGTATTTCGAACTCATTTTTCAAACTAACATCTTACAGTTACACGCTTATACCTATGTCATAATAACACTCCCGTAACCTTAAATCACTCTTATCCAAACTAGGATCCAACTTTATTTTCAACTTTTAAACACACTCTGAAAATGATTTATAAACCTCGAAAATCAAATGAATAATCTCACTGGACGTGCCTCCTGATCCCACTTACAAGATGCATTGTCTTCTTGTACCATTTAGCAAAATGATGAATTAAATTTCATGTTATACATTACTCATAATTCGTAATTCTATTGTGTCCGAATCGGACAATAATTATCTAATTGTTGATGACTTTTAAGTTCTACTAGGGTCATGGCTCACATGAAATCCTTTCAACCACCAAATAACTCACTAATTTATTAATTGCCGACCCATTAAATTTCTCTATCTGATTCCTATTGAGCAATTAGCCTTCTATTTCTTCAGGTGATCACGTACGTAATCAATCAAAACAATATTCCGTGTACGATTGTGGTATTATATGATTTAGAGTTTTTTGCTCGGAGTGTACGTAGCGGGTATGTTCAGAAAGTGATGAATTGTTAGTGAGTTCATTATTTGATCGGCGCCCTTGAGCGCTAGGCTAGGGCGTGTAACCGATACGATAGCGAACGGTGTTCGATTAATGGGTATCGAACGAAATGAAAAACTCGTTAGAAACCGGGGGGCAAATGCAGGGAGCTCCTCCCGAGTTGTAGATAATGTAGTATTCTTTTTTTTCCGAAAAGGAAATACGGATTTTAATTTGGTAAGACTGTATTTTTATCTAATAAATTCCATCTTTTAATGGTGTTTTTAGTGCGAAATGGGTGGAAATATTGAAATCTTAATAGGTTGTATGATTTGAAGTAATTTGCTTCAGGTGGTTCCAATATTTCTAACACGTGCTACGAAGTAGATTGAATGTGTTGATGTGTAAATGTTACACCCAATTACAATATTCAACATGATTCTCGAATTGTCTCTAAGTAAACGACCTAACTTTCAGCGTGATTGAATGGTTCTGTGTTATCAAATGAATGAATAAATACTGAAATTAATGGATGACCATGGCAAGTCTTGGATGTGCAAATGTTTTCTAAAAACATAATTTTCATCTGTGATGGTGCATGTCGGAAAAAACATTCCCTTCATATCATCATAATTATTCTGATAGTGAAATTATATTGTTGGAAGGATCAATACTTGACACCCTCAGACATGAATGCCAATTCATGAGATACAATTATTCTCACACATTTTCATTCTAACTTCTGTTGAAGAAATCAAGACCAATTGATGAGGAAAATATAATTCATTTCTGCTAGAATTTTGTGAAACGATTCACAGTTCCAAATTTATTTCAAATCGATTCATCTTTATTGCATAATACGTATATTATCCACATTATTTACATTATTCCATCATCTTTTTATCCTATCTTGATGTATTCAGTGCGCAATATCAATACGCAGGACATCCCAGAAATTGATAGCTCATATTCAATTATATGCATCTAAAAAAATCGTGCATTTATCAAGTCAAGAATGTGATTAAATGCACTTCAGATAATGGCAATAGTTGAAGGTCATACTATATTTCAATTATCGTGATTCTAAACAATTCAAAAGTTACAAGAGGGTGGAGTCATGAAACATTCAAAGTGTCTGTATATATAGTATATTGATCAGAGTGTGTTACAATGTAGCTAGCAATTTGTAATAATTAAACATCTATATTACACCACATTGACACAGGTTACTCAATATGCATGTAATAAACATGTTGATCACCTATTGCCATGAATATTAATATTATATATGATATGGTTTTGTAATAACTTCACAAAAACCAGAATCACCAACGAGGGTAACTGACAATTAGTGTAGTCACGAGTGACCATGGTCACCTGGTACCATGGTGGTGATCATGGTGGCTATTAGTGTGAACTAATCTTCAAAGAAAGTTTGGCTAGGCCCAACACAAATATATACATTCCCAGACAAACTACATTTTATATCAAACAGGAATATTCTTCCTCGTGAATTTCCACTTTTATTCCAGAACTAAATATTTAAAGTGTGATTTCTTAGAGTCGTTGTTCCAAAATTTACGGGCAGGAAATTGTCTGAATTCAAAGAAGAATGCGTCCAAGTAATCCCTCCCCCCTCTCTCCCCCCGACAAATTTCTCTCTTT
Organism: Brachyptera risi; assembly: GCA_964007535.1. Classification (NCBI taxonomy): domain Eukaryota; kingdom Metazoa; phylum Arthropoda; class Insecta; order Plecoptera; family Taeniopterygidae; genus Brachyptera; species Brachyptera risi. The sequence continues at coordinate 40,673,462 of OZ023331.1, read as the reverse complement.
GAGAGGAGGAAAGGGAAGGGGGCAGGGAGGGGAATAGTGGATTATGACTTCACACAAGATAATTCAATAATCAATTATCCCTGTTGATAGTCTTACTCACATTCAACATATAATTTGTAAATATAAACCACAAATTATTGTTTTTTTCTCAACAATTAATCATTATTAATTATTTATCTCAGTTGAAATTTGTTACAGAGCTCACAAAATTAATTGACTTTTAATGTATACATTAGGCGTTAATTTTCTCATTATCTTATCCCTTCTGTTCGAATACTCACGTTTTATTACAGCAACCTCCACTTTAGACAGCTCTCAAAGCTTCTGACCTTAATAATCTTTTCAATTTTCACCTCTAGGGTATACAACTAAGCCTTAGGGCAATTATTGTGAAAAAGAAACTTTTTTCAAAATCTATAATTGCTAGTGTTTTCTCTTCATTCGCCAGCGCCATTAATATAAGTCACTCAAAAACCAACTTCACAAACACTATAATAATAATATTATAATAATTCGTTACGAATACAGACAACTCTCTTTGATTAAATTATATCCACGATCCATTGAATAACGAAATTAGATTTGAAATGAAACAAAAATAATAACTGTCAAGATTAAAAATATTACCTTAGAACAATCGAGCCAATTTGTTATCGATTGCAATCATTTTGAACAACGTAAAGATATCGACTTTCAAAATAGTATTTTTTAATTATGATCTATTGATGTGCATGCTAAAGCTCGATAATGCCTTGTTTTTTAAGCTTGTTAACAAATTCAATTGGTGTATTATTTATGTGATTGAATAACGGTGGAGCCGAATAACAATGAATTAAATTGCTTTGGTATTAAATCAGATCTGAGTCGATTTGAAGATTGAGAGATTGAATGTATCGCAATCATTTGCTGGAATGGCAATTATGATGATGACTTTCACGTATATGTAGGCCTATTTCATGTGATGAGTGAAAATGTTTGTAACTTTAACACATACACTAGACACATTTGAAATTTGAAAACAATCAAATATTGGTAATTTTTCGCGAATCAAATCAAGCAAAATGCATTCCCACACATAGATTTAGATAATGGCGTTGAACTTCTGAATTTGTGTGTAATATTTGAATATATAGAACGTAAGAACATATATGCATGCTTGTTTTTTCATCAGCTTTCCTTTGCAATACCATCAATTGATTGTGTCAAAATTTTCCAGGTTTTTTTTTCATCTCAAAGACTGGCATACATTCCGAAACTGTTTTTTCCCGTGCTGAATATTCTACAATATTGGTTCAACTTTTTGAAATCAAAATGAAATTATCTAAATCATCCCAGCATTAGGAACAAATTTGGTACTCCTTACTCGAAAGCTTCAACTCTCACAAAGTGTTTTTCCATTCTTATTTTCACTCACCACATCTTTGATTATTGAATATTTTCATCTAATCATACTTCTCAAATAACAAGAAATATTAGTATTCAATATATATATATATTTATATATATATATATATATATATATATATATATATATATATATATATATATATATATATATGTAAATATATATATATATATATATATATATATATATATATATATATATATATATATATATATATAAACAATATATACAATAAATATATATGATCATATATATATATAAATATATATATATATATATATTTTTTTAATATATATATATATATATATATATATATATATATATATATATATATATATATATATATATATATATATATACATATATATACATATATATATATATATATATATATATATATATATATATATATATATATATATATATATATATATATATCATTCACAATTCAAAGTCCTCCTTTACTTCACTAACCTATGCACAAAATGCATTCCAACATTTTATATTCAACAGTTATTATTTAGTACACCAATAAAGTCAATACGAACCGCCAACGCCTCTGTGTTTCAGACCAATAATATGTCTTCCGTTCAACAATGCTGGATATATCGCCCCAAACATTAATATCTTCTGTGTGATCTCGAATTTGATGTTATTACCGTTTCGCACGTTATAGATGGTGTGCTAAGATCCGACTAAAATCTCGTGTATGTATCACTAACTGCATTTGGGTATATGTTGTATCTTATTATGACTATAAAACAGAGTGTTTGGATTTATTAGATGCCAGAAGAGTAAGGTTTGTTTTTTAATTGGGGTTTTTGACTTTGTGTGTGATTCGACTTGTACGGGTGTTTTTTTTTTATGTGTGGATATTGTATACGCTATATTGTACCTACTGTTTTTATTTGAATGATATTTTTTCAAGGGCTGAGAAAATATAAACAGCAAAATGTGTATACCTATTTATTCGAAATGAACACAGATGAAAATTCTCTTTTCGAAAAACGTATCAATTTAGGCTATTTTTTCAGATATTTGATTCAGTTATTATTACTGAACTTGTCGTCAAAACAGATTTTAAAAGAAAATGTCTTTGAAATGTATAATTAAAATTCAACTCATTATTTGAACTCGGTGGAAAAATCTATTACGAGATCTACATATTCATTTTTCACAATATACACACACTCTTTTGGAATATTGTGCCATTTTTAACATTTTTAATCTTGAATTCATTTTTTCTAAATATTAAAATATGAATATGAGTATATATAAATATATGAATATGATTTTGTGAGACGTATTTATAGGCAATATTTTCTACAATACCAACCTACGTATATTCATCAAAAATCACAATCATTGGCATATTCAGGCCTCTATCATTAAGTTTCCATAAAATTTGTTATATACCTTCCAGACTCAACTTTTTAATCAGGGCGTATCATCAACCTACCAAAGACCCCCAATCGTGACATTCTTGTCAATATCGAACGCTAGTCCACATTCTAAATACTTAGTCTGTTATGACGTATGGTTTCATGCCTGGGTATAACTATAGACTTCGAGTCACAGTAGATCGGTGGTTACGATCGACCGTCTCGCCTATGACTCAACACTAACTGTTCGGTGTTTCGAGCCAGCGATGTGTTTGAGATATCGCATGGACATCTGACGGGGAAGATATATGAACGTGTAATTCGCGTAGGACGTCTGATGTACATCGATATAGGAGGATTGAGGTATGAGTGCGCAGTGATAACTGTGTGTTGGTATTTTCATAAGAGAGCAAAGTCACGGAGGCTTAAAGGACATCAAAACTCCGAAACCAAATTCTGAAGGATCATGAGGATATTCATTTCCCTAATTTCAGAGAAAACTAGAAATTATCATCTCCATTTGAGAAATATACATTTTTTGGCCCTCCAGAAACTATGATTCATGATGTAAGCATTACCGATTCTGTATAGAAACATGAAGAGAATCGAGTAATGTCTACGTCACGACTAAAAAAACAGGGTTCTGGAAGACAAATAAAGCAATTCAAATCTCTAGAATTGAGATGATGAATTCCAGTTTACTCTGAAATTATGGAAATAAATATCGTCATATTTCGTAGAAATCTAGTTTCAGGGTTGTGATGTCCTTTAAGGGGGTGCATTCACAGTGCTTAACCAAATAAAGAATTTCATCTTCACTATGTTTTTTTCTGGATTCACGAATAAATGTAATTGAATGAAAAAGTATATCAACTCCACGACCTTCAATTATATGATTACATTCTTGTTTGTGAATTTAATCAGCTGTGAGATGATGTATGAATGATGTGATGAGATTCATGGATGAATAATTCTAAGACTGGTTGAATTCACAAACATAGAATGTCATATAAATCTAAGTGCATACAATCACCTTGAAGTTGGTATACTTTATTATTCAATCATAGTGGTTCATTTAAATAGTCAAGATGACTTTCTCCATTTGTTTAAGCATCCCTTAACGGGGATCTAGCAATCTGACAGTCAAATATTTCCACTCGAGTATTTGGGGAAATTTGAATGATTATGAAATACCATTAGTGTAAGATACTGACTTGGTGAACACGTCTTCATTTGCAGACAATAATTTTACGACATATGGATGGGTAAATTTGGTGAAAACAAGTCTTGACAGATTATTTGTATGAAATAGTGAAAGCAGATATTTTTTTTCTGCGATCAAGAGATATATTATGTCACAGTTTGTATATTTTGTATCATAACAAAAACATAGAAACGAGGTATTGTGCAGTGAATATGTGAAAATATTCAATATGTAGCGTGAGAAGTCTATTGCATAATATCTTTCATATTTGAAATCCTACCCTACGCCCAACAAAAATAGTCGGGTTAGAAGGTTCAACAAATGAATCAAAATTGTGAGCGAATAGAAGTCGATGTGCTGTGCTTGCCAGGCACAGCATCCCGTCACCATCTTTAACTCCCTCTAGTTTTACTCTCTCTACTACAAGCTTCTTTCACACTTCATTTCACAAAAATGTTGAATTTTGGTATTTCAAACATATGATAGTTCAAACACAATAACATATGAACCGTTCAATCAAAAAATAAATGTTTGCGTACTTTCATCTACAAGAGAAGAACGTTGTCTACCAACTAAATAATTATTCACTCACAAACAAATATCACTTTCAAAAGATTCAGTTGTGTTTCTAATCATAAATCTCGTCTTGAAAAAAATCACTAATCCTCGAAACATCACAACCATCCCAATATAACCGCATATTCATTTTCAATATTTTGATGGACGATTTTTTTTCCAAGATACCAATACGGGTTTAAAAATTATCGCCAAGTCACCTGTTGCACACGGCGCTGTATTGTCACGGTTCCAACTACGAGCCATTCTTCCTGTAACACTGCAATTAGGAACACGATAGGCTTACGCCAGACGTCCCATATATTACACGTTTACCCTACATCCCATACTGTTGTCACATCTTTAACTAGGAACCCACGTCCCTGAATAAGAAAACAATATTACGAACTGGTGTTGCGGGTGATATCAGATAGAGTACATATATATATATGCAGGCCCTAAAGGTACAATAACCAATTACCGGAGTACGTTTCATTGTGATATTATCCGATAATACAAGCCGGTATTAAATTACCAGATTACACGTAATTGAAGTTTGTATATGTAAGTACGCTCGTAGTCATGGTAATGGAAACATGTTTGAACAATGCATTGGGATAAATCTTAAACTGGAAGTTGTTGTATAATTTTCCAAGATATTTTTCAAATGTGTCAGTTTCGATTGCATTTTAATTTTGTTGACAGTTCAAATACAATTTAATGCACTAATGAATACTGATTAGAATGGAAAAGTGTAGGCATACAGATAAATACTATGTAACATGTATTATAAGTGTGATGAAAAAAGTGAAAGTGTTTTTTTGTGAGTGTTACAAACTCAAAATTATTGACGACTTGTTCAATTTGAAAAAAAATGTACAGATTCTGCATAATATTATCATCACAGTGATTTTGTGTACTAAACCATTTTGAACAGCTTTTGAATAATGGTAATTCATGATAATTTCAATTTTTTGAAGGATCAATAACAATATTTTCACTTGAAAATGTGACAAAAATACTTTCAGTTTATTCATCCCATATATTATATTCATCACATAAATAGTTCATCTACTATATAATATATATATATATATATATATATATATATATATATATATATATATATATATATATATATATATATATATATATATAACTACTATATATATATATATACTACATATATATATATATATATATATATATATATATATATATATATATATATATATATATAAATATATATATATATATATATATATATATATATATATATATATATATATATATATATATATATATATATATATATATATATATATATACTATATATTTATATATATATATATATATATATATATATATATATATATATATATATATATATATATATATATGTATTCAATATATATTTAATATGATGATTGTCAACAGATATTTGTCAACATTTCATATCCCAGTTTGAATGGTAAATTCAAATGAAATGAAGAGATGATCACATTCACTCAACAATCAATACACAAAATTGAAAGATATGTGATCACTTTCTATTTCCAGCGAGTGTACGTATATGTGGTTGTTCTGCATTGAAGTGGAATTGCGGCGGGTATATCACTATGTATAATGTAGAGTTTTATATTCTATAATAGATTCCAATCGGCAGATAAATGTGTATACGATATTTTAAGAATGATAATGCTGTAGTGTCTGATTTGTTCTTGAAGGAAAGAAATTTGTAGAAGTTTGTGGTCTTATTTTATATCTTCTTCTGTGTCGTGTTATTATAAATTATGTGATGGAAAATCTGTTCTTTCTAAGATTAGTAGATTATTGTCGTGAGTATTTTATCGACGGAGATACAATAAAGATGTTCAAGTTCGTTTTGGAATTGCAATCAATAGATTCATAATGGAATAGGTGGATATTCGATAAAATACTGGACATATATTTTGATCGACGTCCCAATCCTTAAAATAGTTCACACTTCTGATATGAATTGGAATTGTTAATTATTATCAATGAATATTGAAAGAAGAAGAAAATGATGGAAAACTTAATTTAAGTAACCTACAAATCATATGGTCTCACCAGAAAAAAAAGGGGAGGGAGGAATTGTGAAATATGAGAAAATAACGAAAAGATATGTTGATAATAATATAAGCTAATTACCGGTATACAATTACCCACATTCATTACACTTTATTATTTGAAAGCGATGTGTAGTTATATATTGTATTGTAGTTATATGTGTAGTTGTAGTAATCTGGTTATAACCGACGTAACATCTATTGGAGAATTCAAAATCGCATCGTTTTTATTGTTGCCAAGAAAATCATACCATCACCAATTTTGAAAATGGATTTCATAAAAATGTATAGAAATTCTACAAATACCTAATTTGCAATAAGTATTTAGGAAAAAAACATCCAACAAATTAGCTCGTTTTTCGTTAAACATCTACAAAAATCTCACTAATGTCCGATTTTGCGAATCTCAATTAGGTGTTAGGCCCTAACTCTCTGACTACGGTGATAACAAGCTAATCCGCTAACTCTCGCTTAAGCCATTAACAATCAGTTATTTAAACAGGACCTTAATAATGTATAATATCTCTCTCGAAAATTGTTCACGATAGTAATAGAGAGCGATATATTCTAGAATCTAGAACATTTTAATCAGATGCCGTTCACCAATATCCAACCACACATCATCATTGCATATTCAAATTATATTAAATGAAACACATTTCAACTTTGAAGTCCAAGAAGGAACTCTTCATCAACCTTTCCTAATAAAACCCACCTCGACAAACGTCTTTATTCTTCTTCTAATTGGATCAAATTTCATTAAATTATTTCACTCAACACTCAACGCCCACTTGAAAACAATTTGTAATATAGTAAAAATCTGAAGGTATTCCATATTGTGATTTTTTTACTTGTTTCTTTGTCTTCTCATCAATGATTAAGTCATCGGGTAGATTGAAAGGGAACACTCTTAACATTCATTAAGATCCATTATCAGCTTATGAAGAGAGTTAATTATAGTTAACCTCCCCTTTTAGACATGAAATAGGTTAGTTAAAGAAGTGTAGTGGCGTAATCGTGGCGTAAATTATCACGAAGAAAATGAGATATGCGCCCGTCGTGGTCAGTGATCTAACGCTCTGCATTGGAGAATGACGTCGAGTCCCGTATAAGACATTGGTTTTTGTACACATTGTTCGTGTATTCGCTCATTTGTTTGACCCAATATTTTGGTAGGGTTGGTTAGTAGGTTGTTATGTGAACAATAATTGAATAATCAAAACGAGATATATTTTCACGTTGATGGATGAATGAAGTAGAGAGAGTATTCTCAATGAATTCAAAGGGTGACTATAGATATAGATATAATGACAGTGAGTGATGAAGATAGAGATTGAGGAAATCGAATGAAATGAATAACACAAATATATAATATGTAGTATGATATGAATTGTAATTTGCGCGTTTTTAGATGAATTGAATTTGATATCTATTGTTTTATCAGTTTTCAATCATTTAAAAAATATATATGTGAGAATGAAGAAGTTGAAGTTTATTTTCGTATGAATTAGTGAAGACAATTTCATTCAGTTCCGGTGATAGAAGACTTCCGATACTTTTGAAACACGTATGTTATGGAATCAGTCAGTATAAGTTGAAGGATCGATGGATGTTTAGGACGAATATGGATGGTGATTCATTTCTGAAAAGTTATAAGAATAATTTTCGGTATATTTTTTGACACTTCCTTCCTGAGATCCGTGATAACATTGTTTTCATTGGAATTCAATTTATTTTCTGAATGTGATGTAATTTTAATTCTCAGTACAATCACATGATTTTTCGGAGAAAATATTGAATTCACTCTACACTTAATCTTATATGGATCCGAACAGGGATTAAAGTCAAACCTTCTATTGAATTGAAGAATCTGCACAACCGGTAGGTCTATCACAACGAAACTCTATTAATAACATAGTGAGGTTAACCATTGATGCAAATTGTATTCAAATCCAATTTGGCTAATCATGGGCCTATGTGAACCATAATATCGCTGAATAGAAACAAATATCCTAATATTATGAATCATTCCACGTTTATGGGACCATGTATGAAATCTTGATGAGCGTATAATTATACATCAGAGGTGCAAACAAATATATGAAATGATACAATTCGAATTCAATACAACTCGTATTATTAAAAAAATCGTGGACAAATATGATGACATGATTTTATTTATTTAACTATAAATTTGAATAATTTATGCCTCTTAACACATAGTCTATTTGTTTTCGGAATGGGTGTGTTTATAAAGATATGATTCAACCGATAAAGAGGTTGGTCCATACGCCACTGGCCCCACATAAACTCTCATTTTTACCAAACAACTATTCTATTGTGAAAATATTTTGATATTTTATGGTGGCACAATTTCCGACCAACCCCTGACGTGATGGGTGATGTTTTTTTTTCATCATATGTTTAGGGTGTGGACAAAGTAAAGTCAACCGCGCCGCTTTCGACTTGGATGGAGTTGACGTCGAAATTACAAGTTGCGCATGCACCTAGAGACGTATGCAACCCCGCCCTACACTCACGCCCCACTACTTTACACAATGAAAGGGTTTTTCAATGGTTTGAATCTCTGCTGATGATGACTATAGCATTATATTATCTTTATAGGGTTGCCAACAAGAAGAAAGGGCTGAATCTTTTTTATTATTTTTATTTAATGTTGTCAGTTCTTTAGAAGGTTAATGAAGTTAACGTGTGTCGAGTTCATATCCACCCACAAGTTAACAAAAAAAAATATAAAACGTTTCAGAAATAATAAGCATGCCACACAAATATGAATCATCCGGGGTTCAAGTGAACGTGCCAGTTGCTTGTAGGCCTATGATGTGGTCTTAACTAATAACAAATATGAATCAGAATCGTATTATCATTGAAAGTGAAAAATGTATGAGGTATGAAAGAAAGTGCGTGTAAAATTTTCATTGATTCCACGTTTTCATAGATAGAAGTGATACGACTTCAATTCACTCTCAATTCAATGGAATTTAAACTTAAGTAGGCCTACTCCAGTTTGAAAATAAAATATTGAAATTAAGGGAATGTTATTTTTGAATAACATTATTTCAAATAACGTTATTTTTAGACAGTTATTATTTTCAATTGTAAGATGTGTGGGAAATTTATTTTCAAAATTTTCGCCAAGGTGAAAACATATCGTTAGTGTTTTAATTGAAGATTCAAATAAATGTGGTATCTGTCATTGTAACATGCAAGTTGGGCGCAGTTTACTTCTTCGGGTGAAGTTTTTTCATGTACTGGAATGAGATTTGATCCGAAATTTTGTGAAATGAAGTTTAATTTCGTTGTGATATTTCTATCTACACTCGAGTGTCCACAGTAGCCCTAGTTGTGTGTTAATTCACACCAACACACACTCACAGATCTGTAATAAATTCACCATTACATTGCTGATACCAATAGTACGATAGACAATCATGGCTACTAGTCAAAAACGAAGCCAATTAATGTATAGGCCAATTAAAATATTTTGTCTTTTTTAATCTAAATCATGAATCTAATCCAATTTATGACCCGAGACGTTACAATTAAAGGTGGGACAAGTTGCCCAAGGTGTTAATTATTGCGTATCAAACATTAATGAACCGGCAATGGAGATAGAGAGAAAGAGAGTGAGACAGTGAACAAGGGAGAGAGATAGAGAGAGAAGAAATTCTTTATTTCAAATATCAAATTAAACGAACTGCATTGTTTTAAGCAAATAAGTTTAGATTCCAATCATGCTAGCTCGTGCTACAGAAAATGTTGACAGGTAAGATAATAAATTAACTTAATAATAAATATACTTACTTTGATAATGTACACGTAGAATTTAATTGTGAACCCCTTTTTTATGATGGTGTTCTTGTGTGTGTGTGTATATGTGTGTGTGTGTGTGTTTGTGTGTGTGTGTGTGTGTAGCTTTACATGATGATTAAGTTGTCCTCATTCTGGATTGGTTTCTGTCTAAAAAGACAGTGATTAATAGATGCTTTTCATTTTAATTCAAATGTTAGTTTTTTTGAACATAAGTATATTATGGCGTCATCGGCATTTTTCGAACCTAAGATATGTTAGCCGTTAGCACTGAAATATTATATCCTATAGACTGCAGTTTAGGATTATTATGCCAACCTTTCGGACATTGAAATGTAATGTCCATCGCATAGTATTTTGAAAATGAATAAAGATGTGAAATTCTGGCTTGCTAGGATGACAGATGCCAACAATTTTCATGATCTCATCTTTATTGCCTGGAAACATTCGAAATAACTTTAAGAAAAATCAATACTTGTGCCTCTTTTCTGTACATTCAATGATAATGTGGACAGATTTTTCCCAAATGTAGATTTTTCAAAATGAGTGAGTCTTCAGATAAAATGTACACCATTACATAGATTTCAGATTTCATCATTTTTGGATTTAATCTTGATGAATACAAACTGATCATTACATACAACATAAATATCATGAAGAAGTGAAAAATAAATGAATCAATATCAACACACCAAAGACAATATCCTTGCTTCGTATCAAACATATACTTCAAATCGCTACTTTCCTACATACTAACAAGATTCTCTTTTGCTTACAAATAACTGTCATCTCAGTTTTAGAGATAGAATCGCACTTATAACTGAATTAATCCATCATTTATAATGAAGAAATGTTTCCACCAACTTATCTGTATGAAATAACTGAAAAGTTCTGTTATATATATATTATATATATATATATATATATATATATATATATATATATATATATATATATATATATATATATATATATGTGTGTGTTTTTTCAAATATATATATATTCATATATATATATATATATATATATATATATATATATATATATATATATATATATATATATATATATATATATATATATATATTATCAGTCCACCATTATTCTAATATATGTGCACGAGAGAGTACAATAATAATTGCATTCCTTCTGGTATACAAAAAGTTACGTGGCACTCTTTTATCCCGACCATGTTTCTTGTATATGATAACAGCGGCTATATTACGATCGTGATTTACTACTTTGACTATCTTTTGTCTATACTGTACTTATAATAAATGACCAATACCACGGTAACTCTAAACTAGATCTGAAAAAGCAACGTTCAGAAATGAATTGACTTCAAGTTCGATTTTCAAATCCAGATTACAATACCTGTTGTTGTTCAGTTTCGTAAAAGAATATCATATGTTGTAAAGTTGGTGGAATGGGAGCAAGAGTTGGTGAGCCTGTAGTACGTACACCTACTTAGACTAGGCTTGTAACGAATACCTCAGCTTCATCAGATGTTGTATTGATTCACTTAAGAGTATACACGAGTCAATATGGCGTTTAAATGATTAGATGATATAGATGATGTTCTATGAAATGAGACATATATATATATATATATATATATATATATAAATATATATATATATATATATATATATATATATATATATATATATATATATATACTAAATATACTATATACTATATACTATATATATACTATATATATATATATATATATATATATATATATATATATATATATATATATATATATATATATATATATATACTATATATACTAATAAATGGTCGAGTGACTAGCACACTGAACACTCATTCAGGAGACCAGGGTTTTATTCCCGCCATGTTCGACCATCCCAACAGGATTTTTTTGTGGTTCTCCTCTGTCGTTCAGGTCAATACTGTAATGGTTTCCCTAACACGAGCTTATGACTGACTCATTTCCACTGTTCAAAACCTCCTGATAGAACAATTAATTCTCATCTCATCATTCTTTCATATTCATACATCATTCACAGACGCCAATAGATCTCAGTCATAAGTACAGTGCGTCGTTAAACCCGGTTTGAATGAATGAATACATATAGAATATATGTGAATTTATATCATAGTCCACATACAATATAATTCATTAAGGTTTATCTTCGCTTTGGCAATTCTTCACCAAAAAGCTAACTTTCAACATTTTAATCCATATTGATGATTCATTGAGTCTCAAAATACATCAAATTAAGGAAAATTTGAAATATTTCATATGTACTCGATGTTCAATTGCTGAAAACGTTTAAAACAAATACAGACTCAAGGTATCCCACACTATTTATTATCAGAGGTAATTATATATCACCTAAAATGCATGGAATTCTGAACCTACACAATACGTTCTTGTGAGTATTTATTTTATTAATGAAGTCAACTTGACAAAAGTTTTTTTTAATAAAACAGACTCGAATCAACCACACAATTTGAATCAAGCTTAGCACCCATGTAATCTAGTATTATATTTATTGCCTGTCGATCTAAACCGGATCTTCATTTGTCAACGCTAATTATTTCTAAACATGATGCGCGCAAGCGTTAACGAGCACCTTAAAGGTGTCGCTTATGTGATAACCAATCAGAGAGCTTCAATTCAAAAACTATTCTGTTATTGCAATTACTCCAATTAGTGAGTGAAGTTATCTTGGAATAGAACCTATTGACATGCTATAGCTAGAGTCAAGTTACTATAGTTATGTAAATTGCTGTTGACTAGTCTTGGGATTCTATCATTAAAAGTCAACTTTAAGAGTCTGTGGGAGTCGATTTTGCGTGATATCAGTTTTTGTGTGATAGCTTCAATTTTAAAGGTATGACATATCAAAATTCCAATACAGAGGAACCACAGATAATTTCAATACTCTCATGGTTATCACTATCGTTGGTACGACTACTTTACTACTATTATATTACCATACTACTATGGTCATTACAAGTTATTATACTATCGATCTCATATCGCTAATTTTCAAGCGTTTACTGCGGAAAAATTTGTGTTTTTAGCTGTGTACGCTCAACAATTATGTGATATAAGCTATATAAATATATTCGATACTATCTTGACATCTCAAATTCAACATCTGACCATCTGAAATTATCCGAGTTGTCTTTTTATCAGAATTTGAGTATCTTTTTGTTATTTTCGTAATTTTTGTTCAAAAGTATCATCAAAATGGTATTTCACTTATTTGGCTCACATGGATTCTTACCGGTCATATTAAGTCAGTGTTTTACGTTGAGGGTGTGAATAATAATATGATATTTTCAATGGAAATGGAGTGTATTAGTCGCTCGAGTAGCTCAGTCAGTCAAGGCTCTGCTTTTGGGGACAAACACCGAATCAGACGTGGGTTTGATTCTTGTACTGGGTTTGTGTTTTCGTGAAATCATTCATCTATTATTTGCACACCCGTACCCTGAATAATGAATCTGTTTGTGAGGTCGTTAGGCATGCAATTGACATCCACAACTTTGATAATAATAATAATAATAATATTTATTTCCATCCAGAATTGATCAATACATGATATTGGATAAGTCGTAATAACACAATACGATAAAAATACACCATGTACAAAATTAAACATAAAATACAATAACATCAAGATAAAGTAGAAAAAAGATTCAATAAACCTTACATATCTGTTCTATTTGATTTGTGAAGATGATAAATAGTCATCTATTGAATAGAAACACTTATTTATATATGTATTTATATATTTATATATATTTATATATTTATATTTATATATATATTTATATTTATATTTATATTTTTATCATATTATTATATTATTATCATATTATATTTATAAATTCATATTTATATCTATATATATATATATATATATATATATATATATATATATATATATATATATATATATATATATATATATATATATATGTATATATATATATTTATATATTTATATATTTATATATATGAATGATAATCGAATCCTACATAATACTACAATAATTACTACATAATATTTCTGTTGTGTGCATAGACAAGTTTGTGTAGGTTTTTACTATAAGAGAAACGTTTGGAAACTGAAAGACTTTTATCTAATCAAAATGGGGTGGTAAGATCTCCCTTGTGGTGCCCCTTCCAAACATTCCCGTCTTTCATCCATAGCCTTGATTGGGAAACAACGATTTTGTATCAAGTTTCGATGTTATTAAAAAAAACTATAAGAGGTTTCCTCAAGTGATAGTTTTCATGTTATTGCGTCACAAAATCAGCAACAATTAAAGCTTTTCGTGTAGCATTTTTGGTTGAAAGATTTTTTATTGTGAAATATCCACGTTTTTCCATTCATCTCAATATCAATATACTACTCAAGAAATTATCACCATCCATATCATTTTATTTCAGTAGTATCATATATAAAATCAAAACCCTACCCTAATTAGTCAAGAACAAGTGGAATTAATCATAAAGCACATGAACACCTTGCCTACAGTATATAATCGACGAATATTACGAATCAATGTTGATAGGGTGAACCAGACACGGTTAAAGAAGTTGAATAATAAATTTTGAGTCAGTAGTAAATAGCAGGAACACAGTAAAATAAATATAAGCTTATTCACAAAGTGACGTTTATGAATATAGGCGTATCCCATCACATAGGTATAAGTCGTAGCTTATAGTTGTCGTATTTCATACCGTTTACCAGCGTGATCACGTCACGTGATTTGTCACAGTCATAAGTTAATATTCTAATAAACGATTATTCTAAAAAAATTGATATGTAACTGTAGATTGTTGTTGTTCAGATGCTGATAATGATTTATATCCCGGTACTAAGTACTTACCAGTCGGAGCTACTACATTAAATATAAACTTACACTACACTTGCCAATTATCGATCTAATATATGTCATACGACGGTTTGAACTTGTAATGTTTCATTTCAATTCGAAGCGATTGATATAAATAATATATGAAATTATATAAGAACCACATTTCAGAATATATATCATTCGAATGGGAATTTTTTTTTATGGAATCGATGTCGAATAGATTTAGTCCGGTTGTTTTGAAATGATGGAAAATTAAAATGCAGAAAATGATTCACCACATAAATTTCACTCACTTTGTAGTTTCCGTAGATATGTTATGAAATTACCATAATGAATAATAATTTCACAGCTTGGAGAAATGTATTCAATTAAAGAATATTTGAATACAATATTACATTAATTTCTCATTGTATACATTAGTGTTTCCATTGTCCCACTGTCACCATTGTATTCATAATGAGACTAATGATAATGATGATCAAATATAAATATTCCTCAATTGTATACATTATATTAAAACGAGTGACGAAATTCAAAGAAACACACAATTTGAAGAAAAAAAAATCTGAATCTGTTTATACATTATTTGCCTCTATACCTATATTAAAATCTAATTCTGATTGAATAAGCTGATTGAATTGAATGATGAATACAGAACACACATTTTTAGAAATATGAGATAACGGAGCTTGCAAAAAGTGTGAAATTATGTTCACTTGTATTTCTATTTGTGAACCGATATTGAACGAAAACCATGGGATCCAGTATACTGTAGATGTAAACCTTCATGATCAATTTGATGAAATATATACCTATATAATATATATGTATATATATATATATATATATATATATATATATATATGTATATATATATATATATATATATATATATATATATATATATATATATATATATATATATATATATATATATATATATACATATATAAATATATATATATATATATATATATATATATATATATATATATATATATATATATATATATATATATATATATATATATTCAGATATAAAATAATCAATAAAATTATTATAATGTACAAAATATAATATATAGATATGCACCGGTCAGAGGGTTGAGCTAGATGGTATAGAGTTAGTTATAGGGAACTTGCCACCGCTCATTTATGTGCAATTGTGATACTTTTTATAATAATAAAATAAATAAAATATAACAGTAACATCAGTAACTGTATGCTATGATAATACAGCGTTAATGACCGCCTTGAATTCAACCTTCTTAACAAAACATAAAATCTAAATCTAACATATAAAAAAATCTCTTTCTTATCTTCTCATCGTTCCTCTACCCACATCTAATTTGTAGGTACACCTTCAAAATTAGTTTACCGATAATTAATGACCAGATGACGGGTAAGATGGGGCGACGTACACGAGAGAGTCGATGTCAAACACTCCGTTTCAACCTCTTTTAATGGAGGAGATTTCTGGGAGTCACTCGAATGTGTCAGCCACACTTGATAAGTGATCGTGCCGGGATTCGAAGGCCGTCCATCAAGTTGAATTTGTGTCGAGATCGGCGAGTGAATTATAGACACGCTATCGTATATAAAATGATGGATACTGTGATGCGAAAGACGAAGTGACAATATAGATAATGTTAGTAACGGAGGAGAGAAAAATATGTGTAGGCCTATATCTGGTCATGGTAGGGGTTAACAGCTTGATATTTTTGTGTACACCTGATTTTTGATACCGAAATCACGGATCATTTTTTTCTGACTTCGAGTGATTTTTTTTTCATTTCAATTGATTTTTTTTTTCATTTCAATTGATTTTTTTTATTCATAGTGATTTTCTGTGATTTTTTTACTTTTGTGATTTTTTGGTGATCTTTTTCATTTTAATTGATTTTTTGAGATGTTTTTTCGACTTCGGTGTTTTTTGTGATTTTTTCATTTCGAGTGATATTTTTTTCCAGTGTACACCTGATTTGGGGAGTTATTAATCCCTCGTCTGGTCATGATGGATATTATGTAGAAACATCGGATTGCCATGTGGGAGATTCCTTTGCTTCTTTCACACATTTCTTATTCACCCTCTTATTCTGCTGTGGAAGAACTAACTTAAGTACTAAGTTATAGTACTTAATATAAGTACTGATATTAAGTACTTATATAAATGCAACGATTGAAATAAATAATAATAATCGATATTGTGTCATGAAACTTATTTATTTCTTCAATGTATTTTCATGCACTAAAACTAAATACACATGTCTTCAAATGAGAGTACATTTCTTTCCATTTCAAATGAATATTTCATTTTATTTTCAGGTTCTAATCAATGAATTCAGAGAACATTGTTTCTCGCAATTCACAAAACTGCGAAAGTATTCTGAATGATTGAATCATCAATCTAAATGTGCTTCCACGTGTATCCTAGTGTTCCCGCCATTTTCAGGCCGAAAATACGCGATATAAACCAATAGGCTTCTGTCAAGTAACAAATTACAAACAATAGTTACCATAGCAATACTGCGAACTGGTGGACTACCAAATACTCTGATTGGTAAATTCCAACTGGTGGACATTGTTGTCAGTCTCTTTCAACAATGAGTGACGTTTTTTGACAGAAGCCTATTGACCATTTTCTTCACAGCAGTCATTTCACGTGGAAAATATGAAGCACTTCGAGAAATTCGTATGTGTATTATCAATTTTCCATAAAATGCATATATTTTTCCAATTAATGTTTGAAATATTGATTTTTTTCTGTGTTTTGCTCTAGTCACACTTATATGCAGTATTGGACTATATCTTGTGGTTGTATTGATATGATACTTTATCTTGGAGAAACCTGAATTTAAATATGACATTCGAAAATTATTCCATGCCTGGTTCATGGTTGTTCTATCATAAAATTACCTGACAACAAGATTTGAAACTGTTGGATTGAAAACCACAGTTTATAAGACCATTTTCAACAACTCAGTCAATAAATAATCCACATAATTACGACTTCACCATTGACCATTATCTCACTTTGGTGTTAATTTATATTCGCGTTTGTTCTTTTGTTTCACCAACTCACCCTTATTTCAATTCCATTATTTTTTTTTCTTCAATACTTTTTTTTGTATATATAACTCTTGATACTCAATTTTTTTATCACGTAAACGTTTTTTAAATAAATGTCTCTATCATATTTTTTTACATTTAATTCTCTCATTTTTCAAAAAATATTATATTGTTTTCATAAATTTTGCTATACTGTGTCCGTGTGGCAACCGTTTTGGCGGCAATGTTTTAGTAAACTTCTCTCTCCTACAATCAGAAGACATACAAAAAGTACCATTTTTCCCGCTCATAAAATGGCATCTCTCTGAAAATGCATCACTCCGGTGTCTGGCCTCAGTCTCTTCTAAAGAGGAAGGACTTTAGGGCGTTAGTAATATTCTACCCACACTCGTCACATAGATCTACCTTGGTCTCTGTACGCTCAACGTAATGGTTTAGAGCAAAGATGTTAAACATTAAAACTACCCACTCACTCTATCCTTTGGAACTATAATGTACTCTCTAGTTACACTCCTTGGTAATTCACGTATACAGTTGTACTTGTAAACCCTTGTGTACTTGTATTTTATACATGGACAGATTTAGAACAAATCGTATTTGTATATGTACTGAGTACACATAGGTCCATATAGACAAAAGTGATCGAAGATAGTACGATTTCAGTTATACCAGTCCTTATTTTACTGCTCATTGCTGTATATCTTCGTCCAAACGTTTTTTAAAACGATTCTAGTATTGTTAGAAATGTCTCGTAGAGATGTTAAGGTAGATTTGAATAAAGGTTTCAACATTTATCGATATTATTCAACAATAACATTCACATTCATTTTCATTCAACATTTATTTATCGACATTTTTTGATTATTTGAAATTCAAACATTTATTTTCAACAAATGTTGAAAATGTTACGTAGAAATTTACTGAAGTGAAATTGATTAGAAATTGAAGTGTTGGACGATCTTGTGAGTAGAAAAGTTAGATATTTCTATTCATTTGATGAAGGTTCACTAATCTACTCAAATACAATTTTTCATGCTCTTTTACCAACAATGAAATAACCGTGTGTTATACTCGAACTCAAATGATAAAATTTGTATTATATAAAATATTACAAATGAGAATATTACAAGTTTTAATATCATCATTCAAAACATCAATCAACCTTGAATTGCAACGATGGACCGATCATTTTTTTCTTGAAATCATTCTAAATTTTTTTCATCATCATTTGAGCATCTTGAAATTCCATATGAATTGATTAGTTTATCAAAAACCAATTCCCATTTAATTTGTTTGTGGCGTTCGTGAGAATATTCCTCATATATTTTTTTGATACAAAAATCTCTCGTCTATACCAAGAAAAAATTAAAACTGCAACATTTATAAGGACCATAAAAATCAATCGAACTATATTCCAAAGCCAACACCCTAAATGATCGGGAACTCAGCCGTACGAAGATGTTTTAAATCAATATTATAAATCACTTTTGAAAGGTATTAAAAATAAGATAATAATTTCATGGCTTTTTGTGGTCTAGCAAAATGGGCTTAACCCGTGCATATTATACGATATTCATATACAACCTGATTTTCTCGACAGATAATTTTTATACCATAAATGTCATTCCCAATTGCCTACACTCACAATGCAGAAGCTACCACCCATATTATACACAAGTAGAGACATCCTGTTTCTAAAACGAATAATACATACACTTCAATTCACGAGTGAAGGTAGTGATTACCACTTACCAGCTTGGCAAATTTAAAGTGACGTTATTATATTGAATATTTTGGTATTCGACCTGATTGGAAGATGTGAATTCGATAATTAATATTCTCACCTCCAAAACACGTTGAACAATTTAATTTGTTGACTAATGTAAGCATAAATCAGTTTTTTAATTTCGCTTCGTTGGTGAGGAACCAACGATATTTATGACTTTGACTATAGATGGCCGTTAAAACTTTCCTGTTCACACCAGTCTGTAAATCATACGACAGATTATTCTTATAATATATGAATAACTTCAACGAAATATAACAAAATTGAGAAGATTAAAATGTATAAAAAAAGAAACTTTGAAAGTAAGCTATAATTTGTGGGAAAAAATATATACGGTGAGTAAATGACAAATGTAAACATTTCTAGAAATCACAAAAGGTCTCAAGAAAGTAATGTATTTTTGAGTGATATTCCAACAAAATCCGCAAATTTAAGGTTTTCCTAAACGCAAATATGCATACTTGAATAAATACACGCTTTGTACTCTTCTTTTTTCATATATTTATAATCTCTATTGAAAAGTTTGACACTAATCTCAGTCTCAAATCAGAATTAGGGCTTAAATACCTGATTCAAAAACAGATTAAGCAGTGAAAAGGATTTATATTATTCGTATATAAAGATTAAATTACGTTTTGATAAAGATGACATTTGAAATCCCAATTTGTTTTCTAGTTAGGGACAGATTTGGGGCCATATTGTCAGATCAAGTATCTAAATGGAAAAGGTTTACGGGTAACACAGTATATAAATATCGGATATGGCAGTTTAACTACTTACGCTATCAGTCGTATTTATACACGGGGTAAGTTATGGCGGAATTAGAGCCATAAAATATCATAATTATTGAGTGGGAGGTGGAAGAAGTTTCAAATGGGTAATAGATGCAGTCTACCGGTATAGGGTGTCGGTAATCATATGTCTGAATATTGCACATTATATATTATTTATTTGGTGTAATTGAGCTTCATCTTCTTGCTATAAATTAACATGAATTGTACAATGTGGTGATTGTGAAATAATTACACACCCAATTAATTTAATTTGATTTTCTTGTCCTATAAAAGTGAATTGGAATTGAAAACGTAATACAAGTTCTACTTGTCAAATTTCTACAATGATCCACAAATTCTCTTGCTGCGTTTGAGGAATTAATTATTGAATCGATTATACTTGATTTATTTAAGACTAAGTGGAAACCAATAAGATTAAATTGTATCTATTAAATTGACGATACGTCATGAAAGTGCATTATATAATCAATTATTCAAGAGTGAGATTTACAGCTTTTACATAATAAGTAATATAGTTATTTATGAATGATTTAGTTCGAAGTTCGTTCAATTTGGATGTTCTGATGATTTGCTTTTCATATACTGCTCATAGAATCTCGATCAATCAATTGTGGAAACAACAACAATTCAATAACACAATTCACATTAACAATTCACAATTAACAATTCATCATTTATATGTTAACGGTGTGAACACCTGGATATATCGATTGTGAAAATCTCCCAACGATCTGGTATTCATACAATAAAATAATGAAATACACACACTTCGGAACTGAAAATATCCACAATTTTGATGAATTCTTCTCGAATAACATATTTTTTCCGGGAGAAATAAAATGTAATTCTATTGTTGAGAAAACGTAGGAGTGAGGTTGCACTGCATCATTGCTAGTACGACATTGCATCGCAGTTTAATAACCTGCATTGATATCAAAAATACTTCGATTCCTCGCTTAACAATCACAACAGAATGTAAATATATATCCATTGATAATTTCATTTGAAAATATTTTCATTCTTACACCTGCTCAGAATTATACATAAATAATTATTCGTGCTAGTGAACTATTCTTTTGTAATACAGTTTTGTAAGGCTGTTTGGAATCTTTTTGAGAATTGAACGTGGAAAACAATGAGTACAATAGCCCATCCATGTGACGTGCGAGCATAACCAGACATCTTACTACAATAACTAGAACCAATACAACTAATTAACCGTACATTTGATAATATATTATTATATTCATACAAGCGATGAAATACCGCGTTGTCACTCAATTCAAATAGTTTTGAATACAATCATCACCACGTGACGAAAGAAATTTGATCGAACAGTAAAGAGCGTAGCGATCTGTGACAATCAACTTGTACAACTTTAATGTACATACAATTGTTTTCTATATTCATTTTTCATCATTATTTGATTTGAAAATCACTTGGGCAGTAATTTCTGTGAATAGGAGAACGAATACTGTGCATGTGCGTCGTAGTTGAGCGAGATTGTAACTTCTTATGAATGTAATAATAAAGTTCCATGGTAATCGGTTTTATCTTGCGACCAGTGTGGAGCGCATACCTGATGTGGAGCGCATACAAAAAACCGAGGAAGACCCGATTTGGGCCGTACAGATGTCTTCGCTATCTCTCATGCTCATCTAATTATACCAATAGGATTGATAACATCGAATTTAGGTAAATGTAACAACAGTTTATTTCTTGACCTGTCACTATTTTCTTTCGTTGTCATGACAACGGCATTGTTTCATGTGCCACGTATGTAAGGAAACAATTGAAGTCGGGATTTCATAGATTTATAGCCGAATACATATTTAATGATACATGCGTTTATGTTTGCAATAACGTTTCCTCTAGGAAATGTAAATATTTACACAATTCACACTTTGATTTTATGTACGGAATTTTTTCTATGAAAGCTTTAGAGTCTAGACAGTTCATTATGGCGAGATTCTCGAGAATATTGAAGGAATATCGTTGTTTATATATTTACCGCTTTGGCAGAATGTTATTTAAAAAAAAAATTGTGTTCAACGACCCCGTCTAGGCTCAACGGCTAGATTCAGACGCATTCAGTTATAGTGTACTTTATATTTCATATCACCATATACTCCTTATATGCTATATTATGATGTACTACTTTTGAGCGGTCAGCTACCATTCCTCATGTTGTATGTCGACGTACCTATGGCAGATACTCGAAAAGTTATGTACCGAATTGTATTAATTTTTAGTGGTGAGATCGCCCTAGTGGTGTCCGTTGGAACAATCGTACCTTGTCGTCACTGGGAAACAATAACTCTTGGGTGTAGTTCACCCATTGATAAATATATAATATAAAACAAAAGTTCATCTCAATTCCAATTTCATACATCATACGTATCCATTACGATTTTAATTAGAAAAACCAAGATGAAATATTTTCTCAATAATTGGTGTACCCACGCTGGTCATTACAAATCTGTACCGAATCGTTTATTTATTCTACCAATGTTATATCAGTATGCGTCCATTGAAAATACATACACCTTGATTCCTATATTCATTCGTCGTTGCGATCGACCGTCTCCCCCATTCCTTAAACAAAACGATCGATACATTCGACTCGTCAACTCACGTCGATTGCAGTGCTACGGGTAATCACCTTTATTGTGCGTATCTATGCTCACACTATTGGCGGTGTGATGGCAAAGCAGCCGACAAAGGTCAGAGGTCAATTATGTCACGTGTGTAGATGCCATAGACTGGCGGCTATTAATTCGCTTACGAGTTGGTTTCATCAAAGATCAAAGACAATGGAGAATGAAACTGGTCGTAATTTTTTAATTGATTCCAAATTTTTCATTATGAATGAATCTCAATATGGGCGATAACTTTACATGGAATGTCAGTATGAAAATGTATAGCATAATGAATAATGCATACTAAAATCGTTGTTTTTAATTTTGTATCAAGTTATATTAAAATATGTATTTATTCATATTGGACTGGACGACGAACTGTAATTATAACTGAGATATATTGGCGTTGGATAGTAAGATTACTTTGGACTGATGATATCAGGATTCGGAGTAACAGTTCTCAGTTTTTAGACGAGCTTTAACGGGGATTCAATTTGACATACTAAAAAAAATTGGTGTTCGTTTTTATGATTTTTTTTCTCTCACGTTTTTTGTCGGTTCTCCACAGGTCAAACGGCTATAGCCATCAACTTCAAACTTTTTTTCATGATGGTTTCTCATCCAACTTTGATCTGTATAGTTTTGTGGAATCATCGAGTGATAACTTTTATTTTTATGAATTTTAGAAATTTCAAAAATACTCATTAGAATAACACGGCGGAAAAAAGAAAATATCTTCATTTTCACAAAAAAAAAAAATTTGCTTGAAGTTTGATTACACATTCCTGGAAATTCTCAGCTTGATCGGGTCAGCCATTTTGAATAAAAAACATAAAATGTGCTAAATTGGTACCACTCGAAGCAGTTTTTACCCATTTATAACTCAAATGTCACCCAATTGGCGGTTGTAGGCAAAATTTTGGCGAAAAAGTCGACATACTATTACAATCCGCTCGTCTAACAACGCATATATGGCGTTTTCCTAGTACGTACATAATGCGGTATCTTGGTGGACTAGTTGTTGATTTCAATATACTGTGATATATTGGTCCGCTGAAATATTAGGATAACCTCATACTCACTCATGAAAGCGTGTCACCGCCTTGATGCTGCATCAAGGACTAAACTGGAATAAATTAAAACAGCGTCGAGGATTCATGAATGAATAAAGAATGAATAAATATCTTGATGTTAAATAACCATGTATTGTTCCTAGCTAAACTGCATCCGTTATTGATAAATATGAATGAAATCAACATGGTGAAGAGAGATTGGAGCTGTTGCCTATATACGAGATGAAAAGTCCGAAAATGCACTCCATTACAATATATTTTGATTGTAATAAAATACTCGATGTTCAAAGGTATTGAGCGTTCCAGTATTATTCTGTATTATTGTATATTATATTATTTGATATTCTACAGAATCACTTATATTCTTTCAAATAATACTCATTATATATATTTGTTCTCTATTGTTTCGTTATATTCAGTTAAATTAGTTCCATATTTTTATTCTTGATTTTGTCTCGTAATTTTCTGCCATTTAAATGTTCATAAGATTCTAACCATTATACATGTTTGTACTAATTCATTACGCTTTGCCATTTTGGTATCCCGCTTCGCGCACAGCCGTCTGAATAAAGACTTTCTCTCATGCATTTTTGGTCCCACACACATGTATCTCAAATTACATTTCCTTGTATTCCATCTTCGCTCGTTCAGCATATCAAGGACGCAGGATATATTCGGTCTATGGGCACATCTTGAATTAACAGAATCATTTCTCAATAAAGCTGAATATAATTCAATCCTTACACATTCATTGCACAGAATCATACCCAACAAAGTTATGATAAATATTTCGAACATTCTATTTTTTCTAATCATTAATATGTATATAGATAGATAGATAGATAGTCTTTTATTCATCATTAAAACATCGTACATAGGTTATATAAACACAATACAATGGGAAGAAATGATAGGAATGTCGAGGTTCTGCAAAAACCGCTCTTCCATCTAACCAGAAACTACTTAAAACAAAACATATATAGTTATATTTTCGAAATTTCTAACATATATTTCCCCTGGATGTCTCGATCCACCACGTCAACTTCCAAACAAAATTAAATTAACCACAAAAAACTTCCACCAACAAAACAATTCACTGTTCAATCTCATCTCACTTCCATCCTATATATATACAGTTTACGTCTCCGTTTTGACGTACGCGTTCAGCGAAACAAAGAATTCAGTACGGCACATCATTCTTCCTTCTTTGACAGAACTATTATGTTTTCACAACGTCTCCACACGAAGATCAGCATAATCATCTGGGCGTAACTTTTCCTAACCAAATCTGATTCTCTGATTGACAATAGTAATATATCATGTCTTGTACACCTCTTTCGAAAACATTGAGATCTCCAAAAACAAGAAGTCTTCACTAAGTAATGTTTAACTTTTCACTCACGGCATTGTGGAGCACAGTATTTAAGAGTGTATATGAGAGTCAAAGAGGTTAGATAATCTAACCTCCTCGATGAGAGTAAATTCAGCGTATTTTTTCTGTGTGATAAATTTCCAACGGTTCAAGTTATCAGACTTCCAATACGATATACGATAGAAATATGGATATGAAGTCCAAATATAAAAAATATATAGCCTGAATATGGAATTTGGTAATTTTTTGTGTGATAAATTTCCAACGGTTCAAGTTATCAGATTTCCAATACGATACAAATATGGATATGAAGTCTAAATATAAAAAATATATATAGCCTAAATATAGAATTTGGTGTACACCTGATTTCAGATTTCAAAAGATTTCACAGGATTTCAAAATGATTTCAAGGTATTTAAAAAAGATTACAGATGATTTCGTCAAGATTTCATGACAAAGTGTGTACATCAGATTTCAGGAGTTGTTAACCCCTCGAATACTTGTAACTAATACCTTCAAAATATCGTTACAGTAATGTATTGACATTGGATTACAACTTTTTCACCAGCATACTGTAGCTAGCTGAAAATTACGAAATGGAAGTGAAATATGTTTCACACATACGATACAGAAGGTACATCACAAACATATTCAATCGTTCAAAACTTGTCTCTACGAAAAAAAACGCTAAATCGGCTTTCATACGCTCTTGTGAAATGGCAGTCTTGTAGTGCTAACTTGTGGATGGTTTAAGACATGAAAATTTGCATGCATCAAATATATTGACTTCAAGACTGTGTTCAATTATTATCATTATTATAATCTTGTATGTATATGTATTATTCAAATCTAATAAAAAATTATTATTATTATTATTATTATCATGTATGATATATAGATTGTTGATTGTATCGAGTTGGTAAGGTTGTGATGATGCATAAGATGTATTGACATCAGATGAATTGATGAATTCATCACGAGATAAAGGTTTCTCAGCTGATCTGGAAGGGAGCGGTCGTAGCCTATATAGGAACCATCTCCGTATTTGCCTAAGCTTTCAAGATGGTATGCGTAGGAACTGTTCAACTTATATGTACAATTTCCACATCTATAAGCTATATAGCTATATAACTATAACTATAACTTCATAGCTTTATAACTATATAACACTTCAGCTGCGTAGAAAGGAGAAGAAAGAAGTCATCTGTCAAAATGACAAACACAAATTTCACCATTATATTTCTATGACCGAGTTTTTTTTTAGGGTATTATGATTTTTAGGATGAGGTTTACGAAAAATATACGAATGTTTCTCTTGAAAGCGTCGAGAGTCTCTGAAATTGCAGTGGAACAATTGACGAAATATATGCTACAATCAATGGAGTATACAAGGGGGGGGGCGGCCTCCCATGAAACCTAGCCGAAGCCGGACTGAAATTGCATCATTAGAACACGAATAAAGTTTGTGATAAATAAAATATTATATATTATTTTATGGAGGTAATAATAATTGGAATGTGTATTATGATAGATATTGGGAGTGGATATTGAGGATAGCCAATTTTTTTACAAAATATCTTCCATTTTACACGGTTCGTCAACATATAAAAAAAATAATGGAGATGTTCTTTTCCAATATTTATTTTCAGATGTATTTCACCGTGTATACTCAGTGAATTTCGAGTATTCCGTTTTTAAAAGTGTTAAATGATCTGCTTTTTTATGGATATCTGACACCGTTTCAAAATCAAAAAACTGCTTTTCGCTAAATCGACTCCCGTGTGCTCTTAACAGTTTGCGTTATACTTGCGTATACGCCGTGAAGGTTGTTGTTTGTACCATGTTATATGAGATCCACACCCTACTAGATCGTGTGGCTAGGAGTATAGACCGCATGATCAGCTGATAGATCAGACACCTGAAGGCATCAAACGTGCCGTGACAAATTAGTCTACACTGACGGCAGATTATTCTCTAGTATACGGATGGACGTGTAGGTTTTTCCAAACGTGAGCTAAAACTGTATCTTATCTTATTCATAATAATAGTTGAGAGAATGAATCTTAAACTTCATGTGAAATGACAAGCACCACTCATAATGTGGTGCGGGAAGATTTTATTTCGTAAAGAAATGTATACGTGTAATTATTCATTGCAGTGGGTACTGAATTAATTACGAAATCTGTATGAGTGAACTTTATTTATTTAATTATTTTACTTTGCAATTAATCTTTTGTGATTTTTAGACCCTCATCAATTAAAGAGATTTGTGTGCGCGTAATGGATATGAGCTTGGGTTATTTTTGTTATGGTCTATTTCTTTATGCAGGGGCCACATACTTGGGTTGTTTTTTCACATTTGAAGATGATTGATGCAAACGGTTAACGAAGAAAGTTGAGTGCATAGTTGGAAGCATTTTGAGATCGATCGAAACTACGCCGTTATCAGTGATTGCACCGACACTGTGTGTTGCTGGATTCGTGCTTGATTTTAACCGTATTGTCTTTACTTCAAACTATTAACCGAACTATATTGATCGAAAGTGTATTCTCAAATTCTAAATGATGATTGAGAAACTAAAAAAAAAAAATCATCATTTTTTTTCAAATATGAAATAACCTACTCATTGAGCCGTCCATTTTGTTCGAACCTGCTTCGGAATCTGAAGCTAGACAAGCGCGGGTTCGAGTCCCGCTGTAGACATGGATAAATGTCTTTCCACCCATAAATAATCCAGATGTTGATGAGGTAGTTGAGAGAAACCCAAAAATCAAAATCGAAAATACTAATTTAATTTGAAATATTCCATGGTCAATATTCCACTGCGTATTTACCGAAACGAAATCATTTGATTTTATTCCATTCGTTGTGATATTTGCGTATTCATTTATGCAACACTGTGGTTGATTTTGGGGTAAAAAAAAGTAATGAGAAAATGAAAACCTGTGAAAATATGAATATATGATTATGGTGAAAATATTTGTATTGAAAGAAAAATAATACGTCTTGAAAAAATGAGACGGATTTTTGTGTAACCATTTATTATATAGGACCATGATTTCATCGGAAAGTTGAATTTGAATGTTTTGTCGATATAGAGAGGTCAAGTTTACTAGGTGGTCTTTCGGGGAGCGAATAAAGATTTTCCAGTTGATCATAGAAGAAAAATAACCGCAAATTAAATTTTAAGAAATTAGGTGGTCTGAAAGCAAGTACCATTAAAAACGCATTAAAATTAAAGCCTTCTTACTTAATGCTAATGTCCATAGACAGTACTATCATTATGTAACCAGCTACAGGGCATGGGTTCGAACTCATTCATTGACCACCAAGACGAATAGTGTTACATTGTGAGGTCAAAATTCGAAAGGCAACTCCCCCCCCCCCCCCTTATGAAAAGAGAAAAATAAGTGAATTCTTACTTTACAATTCGTTCATCATATCACTTACAACATGAACATTAAATTTTTAAACACGAATACTGCACTTGATTATTAACATATCATTAAACTGTTTATTTACATCTTCATATATTGTATTCCATATAATCTGTATCACATATATAACTATATATACATACCACATATCACATTGTACAGAAACCATACAAAGTTAGTAATAGTTTTCGGTATTTACCAAGCATCTTTTCATTATACTCATTCAAACAACGTTCTTCATAACAAAGAAAAAGCAAGTCCATATACTTTTTAGATGCATGGAGCAGAAATGAAGATCTGATACAAGTATTTTTTCCATCGAAATTAGGTCAAAAATTATATTTTTCGATCATTTCTGTATTGCTGAATTTGAAATATAATCAGGCATCACACATTTTCATCTGCATTCAATCTAGCATTCAATACTGACTCAAGAAAACAGAAAAATTGAAAATTGTGTTTATATAATTGTTTTTTATTATCAATTCGTATGAGAAAGGCATAGGTTTCATCAAAGCAGAATCATGCTATCAGATATGAGTATTTG
Source organism: Brachyptera risi (assembly GCA_964007535.1). Classification (NCBI taxonomy): domain Eukaryota; kingdom Metazoa; phylum Arthropoda; class Insecta; order Plecoptera; family Taeniopterygidae; genus Brachyptera; species Brachyptera risi. The sequence continues at coordinate 40,643,408 of OZ023331.1, read as the reverse complement.
TTGAACTTTGACAGTTCATGTTGCGTAAATTCAAGTGAAGTATTTGATCATACTCCTAGTCCTACTTACCTATCAGTATATTGAGATGAGTAGCTCGGGAGTAACCTATTTTCTTGCCATATTATTGTGTGAAAAGTATTTACCTGAGCTTATGTGAATGTGGCAATTTTATATTTCAAGAAGAGGTTTAATCGAACTTTCTTGAAATAAGTGGACAGCAAAATCTCTCGAATTGTGTTCGGCACACAAAATAAAAATCTCAATATTAATTCGTTTGCTCCTGAATGTGTAATAGCTATGATGAAGTGACAGACTTGGTATCACCCTATCACATAGAGAGAATGACAATTTAATTGACGGCTGTCCGCATAGCGGGATACCAAGATGGTACAGCGTGTTATAGTCAATACATAGTACAATGGTTATTTACAAAAGTGATAAAAAATTGATTACATAAAAATCCTGAAATATTATAAAACTAATTTAATAGAGGGTAGATAACAAAAGTATGGAAAAAATATGAAAATGGAAGAAGGTATATAGAAAAGGAAGGTATTATTAATATTATTAAAAAGATTGAAATTATTTGAAAGAATATAAATGGTGCTGTAAAAGACCTACCGAATCTATCAAAACTGAATTTACAATATTTCTTAATGTTCAGATTGTTCAGGGTAACCTCATTGTTCTTGAAGATTATAGTGATTGTAGGCCTATATTTCTCACGTTTCTCATCCCAATTCACTGTTTAATCCCTCATCCAATTTATTAGGAGATGGATGTGAAAAAAAAGAAAGGAAAAACATGGTCTTTGTATAATTTGAGAGTTGTGAAAATAGAAATTGGTATGATAGACCCGTGTTGTTGTATTTCAAGTACACCTCGATGCATAAGACAATGGAAAAAGTAATATTAAAGTCCCAGTTTACGAATAATAAATGTGTTGATTAACCGATGATTAGTGGATTAACTTCATTACCCTTGGTTACTCATGGTAATTTTGTACCTTGATCAATGAATTAGCTTTATTAACACATTTTTATTATTGGTGATATGGGGTCCAAGTGAACTTGTTCCATTGTTTCATGATATAAACCCGATTTTTGTCCAAGTTATTAATTTTATTTCTCACCCCACAGATAAGACTTTTTGACTTTGTTGAAGAGCATGTTAATTGATCTTGTATGTACGTATTGTTCAAATCTAATGATAAAGAAATAATTGAAAATAATTCTTGTTTCCACCTGTCCATTTCTATGATTATTACAACACCGTTTTCATTTTTCTGAAGAATTTTTTCATTCAATTCATTCGAATAGAAGAGCATACAAACAAATCTCAATTGAATGTTGGTTCACAAAAATATGCATCATTATTTTTCCATATCATTATTGGTGAATGTTACAACCAACAAGGCGCCATCATTTTCATTATTGAAAATAAATAATCGGAAATTCTGATGTCTTTGATTATATATACCGTACCCACTACGTACATGTAGATATCTGTAAGAATGGTGGAAAAAAAATGATAGAATGCTTTATAATGAAAGGTTTAAGAACTGATGAAAATATAGTCAGTATCTTCTAAAAGCCAGTCTTTTGTCTAATTGTCTACATCTGAAGAATAAACAGAGCTTTCAAACTGCTGTTGCGTGAAGCAAGATTCGAGGAAACGTTTACTCAAATGGTTATTGTTGAAACGTACAGTACGTACAATATAAATGACTATAACTATATATTAAGAATGGGTTTTATAAGTTGAATGCTTTGTTCAAATGACTATACTCTTATATTGTCGGCTGGCAAATATGTCTTTCTTAATTCTGAAAGGTAAAACCCTATTTTAGAATAATTTATGGGAATATGTTCTGTACCCTAAGTGACAAAAGACGATAAAAAATTATTGAGCTGTGAAAATTGTTATGAAATAATAATATAAAAAATACGATGTAGAAACAAAAATAGTTGATATATTCGTACTTTCATAATATGTTGCGATAACTGTCTTCTCTCTCTTTTCTCTTTATTTTCTTATCATTTCTCATCTTTTGTATTGAATTAATTATTTCAGAATATATTTCATTTGAGATAGTGGTGTAGGGTGGGATATTCACTTGAGATCTTATATATCTGAGAAATCAGTGAAAGCTGATATTATGTTGTTTTTTTTTTGCTTTTTTGTTCTTCTTTCATGTCAACATAATCTGTACAAAATGCTGAGAGAGCATTTTCAGAATACATATATTTTCGTTCAATTCACTATATTATCCGGCTCATATACTCTAAAACATCCGTGAATAATACATTTTTGGAGGTCATACTATAGGCACTTCAAATAAGTGCGTATAGTATTATATATTTCAAGCTATGACGTAATTCACCCCTATTACATAGTTTACTAAACAAGACACGACTGGGATAAAAAAGAACTCACGTTGCACTTAACTCTAAATTACGTAGTGTTTAACTCACATTAACTCACAACTCATATCATGTAAATGTGATTATGCGGTATCAATCATACAGTGATTTACATACGCTCCCTACTTTTAAGTTGATCATTTAAAGTGCTGAATATTGATTAGATATAAAATGGTCTTCTATGTTCTAATGATTAACTATTGTCTGTATATAGGTACGTTTATGTGAGTTCTTTCAACCAATTTAGATGCGTCTTCATAGGAAGACGATTAAATATTTACCCTTTGAGAGTTTAAAATGTCTAAACGAGAAGGGAGGATGCGAAACTAGACAATGAAATATGATATTACAGTCCTGTCAAACCAACTTTGTGAATATTAGTGTACGTTTATAAGATAGTTATGAAATGATACATATAATTATTAACTATAGACCTACTCTGAATGGTATATAGGGTGCCGCATACTGTTGTTTGGGAAATGAAAGATGTGAGCGAATTCTATATTGTTTCAAAACTTGATCACCACAATATTATAATAAATATTTGCATTTTTGAAGAGAACTAGATTCAAGATTGATAAGTATTCAATTGAGGTGTGGTGTCCTGGGAAATCAATTATTGAGTAATAAATAAGTACAAATAATATGACCACGGTTATGTAATCGTTCTGCGTTTTTCCTCGACGGGAAACAAATTCAATTTTTCACAATACACCATTTAAAAAAAAAAAAAAAAAAATCAGGATGATTTGGGACTCAAAATATTATTTCCATAAGCCTACTACTAGGAAAGCATATAATTTGCGTTGTTGGATGAGTAAGATATTTGAATAAAATAAAATGTGAAGCACGCACACATTGACTTATGAAATAGTAAGTCACACCCTTCGTGCTTGCTCTAATTGATGTACCTGTTAATTGTTCTAATTATTTCAAACTCTAATTGGTTTTATCCAGCTATCTTCTTGATAGCTTCAATTGATTGATCCGAGCAAATTATACACTACATCGTTTGTTTTCAAAACGGTTGAACCGATTCAGATATTACTTTGAAATAATATGTATCATTAGCAAACTTGAATTCCTTGAAACTGAAATCATTCTGAAAAAATATTCTTCCGAATTTGTTTTCTTCTCATTTTTTTTTTCATCATTGAGGAATGTTTTTTCTCAAAAGTGATTCAACCAATTACAACCCAAAACTTCACAATACCAAGCTGTATAATCACCAAAGAGATGGACAAGTTTCTTCAGATTTTGTACTCTCTTTGGAGCGTTTACAAAAACACTTTCATTCTCACAAGTACAGTAAGCCGAACTCATGCGAATATATCTGATATTAGACGAATTAAATCCAGGAATTCTTTCTCATAACTCAACTGGAGGAAAATTATAATTCTATATTTTCATAAATTTCACTTTATTGTTGGGACCATCCCATAACAATACATTTTATATAAGTATTAGTTCAATCTAAAGATTCATTACAAGTAACATAAAACATTGCTGTAATGACTGAACAACAATATCCGTAAAAGTGTGTCCCTCAATCACAATTCCAGTATGAGTGGATCAACCCCCAACTTTTCTAGTTGCTAGTTTGCTATTTCTAGTAACCATGATATATATTTTCTAATTTTCCACCAATCTAATGGAATTCTGTTCAGATTGGTATAGTTCATAAGATTAGTATTTTCAATCTACACCGATTTTTTTTTTCAATGAGTTTTCTTGTTCCAGATTATTTTTTTGGGGTGGTTGACTTTAAAATTTAAATAAAGCCTAGACAAATCGTTTCACATTTTTGTTCGATTGCATTTAATTTCATCGATTAATAAGTTGTGAGCGAATCGTAAGTTTTCATAATCTGTCCATTGAGAGGTTCCTTCTACGAAATAATAACCAAAGAGAACCGTTCTGAGTCACAGACACACGTGGGTCTTCGGATGACTTCATAGTTATCTTGACTTACACTTCTATTGTCTCTAAGAGGGGTGGTTAACTTATCACCCATTAGTTTCTCACACACAAAATCATTTATATTTAGTAACAACTTTCCCGACACTTGTTTTAAAAAGGTATAAATACAGCTTGGGAACATATATTTATACAAGGATTTGCTTCATTATCTGAAATCGATAAATTGTTCAATTTATCTATAATAACTTTATTTGCATGAATTGTTTCTCTTTCAAAATGAAAAGGTATTTCAAACAATAAACGATCACATTTAGATAGAAGTTTATGGCGGAATAATGCTATACGTACTCCACCCTTTGTCAGGTGTTTCTCCCCCCCCTATGCCCCCTCCCCCCTCCCTCATTGCCCCACTAACCATATATCCCTCGTTTCCCCTCCACAAGAACACACCACTTAGACTAACACTTCTATAATATATCTCCATGTGTCTTTCCGCCCTGGCCCAAAGGTCCAAGAATAGGGCGGTTTTTTGTATGACCTTAGACCTGAAGGCTGAACATTAGTCATACCCTACTCCCCCCCCCCTCTCGTCTTCATTCGCTATTAAAATTAAAATATATCATGAATATCATTGGTACGTGGTTTGAATTTTAGAATAATTAGTGAAAATTTTCTCGCCTCAGGAAATATCTTATAGATATAATTATAATTCTAATGGCTCACATTATATTCTCGTTAGAATATAGGTGGTGTCTTTGAATTCGAAATCAAGGCCCACCCAATTATACGGAAATTGTACGATGATGTCGTCAGTTGATTTCATTCAAGTCGTAGCTGCGCGAGTTTTTGCTGCACAGAAAAGAAGATGTTTGGGAGATTTTTGTGAATGTGTATTGATTAAAGAAAAACTGAGAATCTGAAAAATCTGAGGAGAAAATGAATACGTTGGTTTGAAAGCATGCAGTTTATATGATTCGTAACTTATTATCATACTATCCTTTAGTTGTCAATATGGATTCATCCTGGAAAGTTGTTTTGAAAATCGAAATTTTTGTGAATAATGTTGATGGTCAATCATGTTTTTGTAAGTAGATCATTAAAACTCTTCATTTGTATTCCATTTTCATGTGATTATTCATCTATCTATATCAAATGATCGAAAATATTCTACTTTGCTTGTGATTGCATTCTCATCTATGTATCTCGAATAAATCAGATCCTCAGAATCACTTGAAATATATAAAACTACATAAATTTTTAAAAAATTGATACAAATGAGTATCAATTACGTACCTACTACAAATGAAAATAATGTGATATTATATAAACCTGAAATTAATAACAAGCGGAATGAATATATTAATCTATTTATTTTGTTCATTCGCCACTAAAAACTTAAAATTGAGTAAAAGAAATTTGAAATGAGAATTAATTGGAAAAAAATCTATCGAACAGGTGGTTCCAATACAATCCCACGAAGAGAATCCCCAGTTAGCAGGTATTAGAAATATGCATATATTTTCTAATACCATGATCATGAAACTGTATTGCATTTCACCATTCTGTCTGTACATCAAACCACTTTCAAATATACACTTCAAGAACTTCCCTTTTCTATCTGTTTCTTGAATTTATTTATCATCATCTTACCGGAAAAAAATCACTATGTTCAAACATGGTATTAAATTAATGGAACCCGATAAAAGCCGGGTGAAATTCTTAGTCAGGGCGTTGAATTATAACATATAAGACACTTTTAGAGGATACTCCTATTTATATAATGCTGTGAACATTTTCCTTTATTATTAGAAAGGTTAGCCTTTTATCTTGAATTGATCGAGGTGATAGATTTTTAATCGATAGCCAGACTTAAGATTTATTAGAGGCCATATGAGATTTTTCAACGAGGCTTTAGGTGTGTTCCTTTTCTGATACAGACTTGACGGCGGGCACATAATTGATTATAAATTTACATTTGATTAAACATAGGAAAATTAAGTTTCAATATAATCGCATCTTGATCTTGAAGTTAATTCTTGTAAACATTTGTAATTATGTATGAGAATTTATTCTTGGGTATATGTAGTGAATTCGGAGAAGACTGATTGGTATTGCTTTTATATGATAGAGGAATAATTCAAGTTTTTATATATATATATATATATATATATATATATATATATATATATATATATATATATATATATATATATATATATTATTTCTTTTTAAATGATGATTTTCATTTTCTCGTTAGATTGTATGTTTACAACATTGATCACCGTCAGTTTACGTTGAAATATGAGATAGGCCCTACATGCAGTACATAGAAAGATTCAAATATAGTAAAATATCACACTTGTTACAACAAGGCCTATAAACAATTACACAATCACACTCAAAACAGCTTAGTCACATGGAATCACACGCACACCTCACTACATTTAAAAAGTTGAACAATTAATTATAATATTGAAATTTCATTCTTTATTTGCAAAAACTCATTCATAGAATGGAAACACTTTTGTATAAGATACGATTTGTAATGAGTGACCCACTATAATGATGAGTGAGATCTATTGGCGACGGATGAATGAAGATTTTTCAGGTGTTGAGAAGGATAGTGGGAAAGGAAGCGGTCGTGGCCTATATTGTGGGAACCATCCCAGCATTAGGCTAGACTACAGAGTAAAAGCCTGAAAAACCCCTGTAAAGATGGTCGGTAACGGGGATCGAACCAGGTGCGATATTTCCCTTCACCTCTGGGATCGCATGAAGCGAGCGCGTTAACATCTGACGAGCTACGTGTGTACCGGTTAATTTCGAGTTTCACGTATATAGTTATTTGGTAATATCTGTAATTCATGTTTTTTAGTAATCATTTTCATATCAACACAAATTTCTCATCATTCAATCGAATTCATAGTTGAATTTAATATAGTTGAAAGGTGGGATCATTCGGACGGACATCACAAGTGCAATCTTACCACCCAAAAAAGTAAGTAGAGTGAGAAAACTCGTACGAACAATGAATATCTGGGTGATAATTTCAGGGATGGATGACGATTTGAACAAATTAACATTGAAGATTGAAGAAAATCTATCAACCATAGCCGTAATTGAGAATCAATGATTTTGTATCAAGTTTAAATGTTGATTTTGAAAAATATATGGAAAATAAAATTTTCTATCTTGCTCAATTCGAAAGAGTGTTGGCGGTTATGTATTTTGCCTCCGAGTGAGCTATGTCTAGATTCGGGTAAAGTTCATTTATATTTATCCAGCACAATTCCACAGTGGTGATAGCTTCTCGAATGCTCATCCTAACTATCAATAAGATAACAATATGTTTTATTCGTTCGGATAAGAATAGTACCAATTTTGAGATTGAAGATGGAAGGAGAGATTGAAGATAATATTTTCACCTTCGGCCAATTTAACTTTAGCTGAATAGCAATTTAGCTTTCAATTTAGCAATTTAGCAACTTTGAGCTCAATTCCAAGATCGCGTTCAGAAGAATAAATGTCAATCTGAACAATTGATTATTTCATGTATGATATACACTTCGGAATATCCTTTGGTTATCATATGAATCATCGTTTCATAACTGGGAAATATAAACTAAAAAATTTGAAATATCATTGAAAATAGTTTTTGACAATTAGGCACAGATATATTTTGTCATCATTTGGGAATTTGACTAACATTTTTCAACCTACAGTACACTTGCTCTATAACAAAGTGTACCGTTTCATTTTATAAAAAAAAAACGTAATATTTGTCTTTATCTGATAACCTGCGCGTAAAAGCAGAATTATACTTTTCCTCAAATATTATCGAATTTTTTCAAATCTCCCACCGTTACTCTCATTTAATTCTGTTCATTCTGTCAATTTTATTTTTTCTAGTAAATCATCACATATTCTCCACAATCATCTCTTCAGCGTATCTCAATCTACTTGAATTCTAATATATTTTTTTTTTTTGATAATAATTAAATTTTTGATCTTATCACTATATTTGTACAACTCATTTTCACTTTCGGCAATTATAATTCCAAATTCGTAGTAAGCTGGACCTTCATGGTCAGTCATCAAGAAGATGAACAGCCGTCAATAAAAATGATTTTCTCTCATTATCTACATATCTACAAATCTACAAACAATCTAAAAATGATGAATTATTATTCTCAGTATAGTAACTCACTAAACAACATTAAATTTATGAATTCTTCAATGAGAATTGACGGATAAAATCGACCGTCTCTCCAATCCACTATCACTACCGATTGACAGTCTCGACCCTCACATAAGAACACAAACCGTATTCCCATCCAAACAGCCAATCACAAACGTCCATTTACAATCAAATTAGATCAAGTTCAGACCTGTACAACTTTCAACAGTAACAAGATTTATTACGAACCGATAGATATTTGCTAACATTTTACATATCAGTTTTTTCCCATTCACTTGTATTTGACTAAAAGGTGCCATCATTTAGCATCGTTCTCGTCCATATGTCCACCCAGTAGCGTGTTAAGATAACGCCGTACCACCTTGCCAATTACCATGACAACTGAAGACTGTGTGTAATCTCGACCACGTGTCACTTGAACATCGATTGGATTAATTAGGCTAACATGGAGGGACTCTAAAATAAGCTACCTCTATTTGCTAGGGTATCTGGTCGAGTGAAATCGCTAAAGATGGTTGTGGAAAATGAAATCCATTTAAATTTTTTTTTTTTATATGGATATTTTTTTTCAAATTATCACCGGAGGGGTTTTAGTAGATGATTAGGTACATGTTAGTTTATGACATGATTCATTATCGACTGATATTGGGTTGTAGTAACCAATCAGATTCATCGTTAGTTCTCCAGTAACATGGATGTATTGTCGTGGTGAAGAATTTTACCAACTATTCAACTTTTAAATTTTCTACTTTTTTCAGCAGGAAAAAAACGTATGAGATGTATGTATTATTTCACAGATTACCAATCAGTTGTTTGTTGCCTTTAATATATCAATGAACGTTATATGAACCGAAGATAAGATTGGAACGCTTCAAAAATAATATATATCTGAAAGATCCCGTTCACATGGGCTCAAAATTTTTAAATGCACTTCCGCTTTTCTTAAAAAAGAAAAAAAGTGATGAGTTCAGAAAATGCCTCAAGACATACTTAATAGACAAGTGTTTTTACTTATATAGAGATTATTGTCTGTAATCAGTGTTTGTATTCTTCCCATGTATAATGATCGATTATCATTATGAGTGTACTTCAACTGTTTTTTTTCCAATGTTATTTTTAATGTTAATATGTATTCAAAAAAAAAAATATATATATATATATATATATATATATATATATATATATATATATATATATATATATGTACATGTAATGACTGTATATAATAACATCATGACTGTCTGTATATCCTTGGGATCTTTGGGACAATAAAAATAATTATTATTATTATTATTATTATTATGAAAATATCAGTATTTTGATACCAGAGTATACTGGTAATGAAATGGTAATATTATAGTTACGTGAGTTCAATACCCTCCAATTCATTTTATAATTTTCAACTGGAATTATTACTGAATTCCATACGCCATTCATGAGTGATGAAATAATTTAGCATAATTGAGTAATATATCATTCATTGAGAAAAAAATATGATCTGTAATCCATATATTTTAATATACCGGTACATTATATTGATTGAATCATCATCGGCGGTGAATGATGATTCGTTATATTCCCACACCACAATAAGTGATGAGACAGATATATTCTCCATTTATAGGTTTTCTCCAAGATACAATAACTCTCCTACCTACAAGTCTGAAATACAATTTGATAGACCTACAGAAAAAAAATACAAATATGCCGAATGATTACAGAACGATGTGAATGTTGTTGGGAATCATGACCAGTGAGAATCATTCTCTCTCTCGCTTCATATCTCTCTTCCTCTCTTTGTTATTCCATCTATATCTCTCTCTATATATATGTATCACTTTCCATCCCTCTCTCTCTAACTCTCGTGAGGCGGATGAGGAATGTTGAATAAGTATCCATAAACAACTAAACCTTCAACACTTCGGTAATGAGACTGCATTCAATTAATTTTATCTATACATATTATTATTGTATTCTTGATGAGAGCGCTGAGTGTTTTTTGAGGGTAATTTGCAATGTCGTTAGACAGTAAAACCTGAAGTCTCATCCGTGGATCGACTGAAGAGCAGCCGGGAAGTGCAAACCACTGTTGCTGGTCTCACGGTTGAATAGCGTTTACTGTCTAGGTTGATGTACATCAGTGATATTCTGATCTATAAACATCATTTTAGCCGAAAAAAAATAAAATAAACTAGCCATTTTAAATGGAATCATCTATATTCGGAACAATAACCTGGCACGTCCACCATTTATTGTTCGAACATAAAAAATGTATGTCCATTTGAAGTCACGTTTGTTGATATTTGTGATGGTTCGATATGTGGATAATTTAATTGGGTACACCGACGCGATGTTATGATGATCAAGATCTATTGACGTTGATGAATAATCAATGAGATGATGGTATGATGAGATGATTTCTTGGGAAATTGAAAGTGAAGTGGTAAGGAACCGGTCGTGGCCTATATAGTGAGATATTGGTATTGATCTTAACTACAGCGAGAAATCTCGAAAAAAAAACTGTGAAGATGGAGGTCGCCGGGGATTGAACCTCGTTTCGATAACGCCGTTCATTTTTTGGAACGCGAGCGCGTAATTCACTATTGACTATATTAATATTGATACTATTTCAGTGATATTACAGACGCAAATACACACAAGAATTCTTTCGAGTAGTGACACCAGTTTGCTTGCGGGGTCTCAGTAAATATCCCCAGATAATATTTAATCAACTTAATTTTTTTTTTCCTTTTATTATTATTCATTTATTTATTCATTTATTCATTATTATTATTTTTTAATTAATCCAATTTATTTTATCGTCCTACCGTATTCAAACTGACCTAAACTCATCACAAAATTTGGCATGCACATAGTTGATCTTCACCTATAAGATCGGCGAATTTCGTGTCATGAAAAATCCATGTTTATAGCCACTTTGTGATGCAATTCAGTGAAACTCTAATGATTAAAAATATCGCTAAAAATGAATATTGTGATTTGAAGACCTGTGTATACGGCTGGTCTGTTCAGTGAAAAATCTTCTTCAGTCTATTGGAATGATGAAAGAGAACAACCCTAACGTTCACTCTAGTATTCGCTTGAAATACTAGAGGAAATCCGATTAGATTGTCAAATTTGAATGTTATATAACCCCGGTTGCCATAACGACAACGTTAGAGCAAGCTATAGTGACTGATATTATTGAAGAGATTCACAGAGAAACAATTCTGCTTTCCCATTATACCAGTGCGTCGATTTGATTCTCTGATACGTTTATCCATAATGATGACAGCACATTAATATGTGAACCTTTCTCGTAATTGACGTTATAGCTTAAGGGTTGCAATTAATTAAATTAGCCCCAATTAAACTGTTCATAAAGATTGGAATACAACATGGGTGGTCTTGTTCATCAATAATAGAAACTGTCATGAACACTTAAGAGTGATTGTTCTGATTCTCGAAATTTTCCCCCAAGCTATAAAATTTATCTGGTTTCTCGACATTTTTGCCTGATCGATATTCACATTTCTGACCCACATAACCTAACACAATATAATCAATTAGCCGTTGAAAAAATTCAATAAGATTTTTAGACATCACAACCGATTAAACCCAATTATACCCGATTATATACCCCATTTAGGGTCAGATTCGCAACAATGAAAGGGTCAAATTTCCACTCCATTTATTATAATGGCGAGAATTTGATATGCATTGTTTTCCAATTAGGGATATGTAATGATGATCAACAAGGACCGTTTAGATTGGGTAGCTCGAAAACTATTTCCTGTCTGTCAGAGTTATGATATAGGCCTATTCATTATAACTGGATAATACTAATGAAAGAGAAATGATGTGAATGAACCATCACAGAAGTACACAATTTCCCGCTCAAAAAGTGGGTAACTTTAAAATGAAATGGATACTTTCGATATGATTGTATTCCTCGTTGCTTCCCTTATGTCGTTTTATGTATTGAATTTCAGTGTATATGTCTTTCAATTCCTACTGCACATGAACTAATCCACAATTAGGTGAATGAGGTCTCTCTCTCTCTCTCTCTCTCTCTCTCTCTCATATATATATATATATATATATATATATATATATATATATATATATATATATATATATATATATATATATATATATATATATATATATATATATATATAGGGTATCATTGAAAGTAATTCCTTGATAAATATTTATGTAGTCAAACTAATTTATATAAATAATGAAAATGAATGAATAAATCCAATAAAGTCAAATACATTTATTGTGCTTGTGATCAGGGTGTGTGTAACCACGCCGAATCGTTGGGTTATATTCATTATTCAAATGAATACAAACTAAACTTGATGGACCGGAATTTTTTTTCACCATATATGTACATATATATATATATATATATATATATATATATATATATATATATATATATATATATATATATATATATATATATATAATATATATATATATGTATATATATATATATATATATATATATATATATATATATATATATATATATATATGTATATATATATGTATATATATATATATATATATATATATATATATATATATATATATATATATATTTAAATTTAATTTTTTCCATTCAAATTGTGTTTCTTGAATTAAGATTTGAAGAGAATG
>OZ023331.1:40505196-40625196 GCA_964007535.1 Brachyptera risi | reverse complement strand
TCGAAAATTCAATTTCTCATATTCTCATAAAATGATGTGAATGACTGGTCAACTACGAACTTGTGTGTGTTGTAATTATTGTACGGCCGCCTCATTTGGTGTCTAGACTGGTAAATTGGGAGTTCAATTATTATGTTATCATATGATACCTCATTTTATAATTCTTCTCACACCTTATGAAGTCAAATATATCTCGAACTTTATTTGTTTACCTTTTTTTTTCACCTTCGACTTTTTTTCGAAACTTTACTGTTCTGAAGTATTTTGTTGAGGTGTTGCGAATAATATTGAAACTTGAATGGATACTCTGTGGTAATTGCTTGTCAATCACTTCTATAATCCCTCGTCTCGCCACTCCTTCCTCCTAGCTGAGAAGAATCTACCTGACGGGTGATACACATTCTATCTCTCTCTACTCGCCACTTGGACGAAATTCCGCAATACTACGCTACTAGACGGCAGAGAACAGTAATTAATGAACAATTTTTATCTCGCTGTCTAATCAAGCTATTGACTTTTATGAATCAACGTACCTTCAAACAATAGTAATCGACAATCTGAGAAAAAATTAGCACATTCGGTCAACAAACACGCCGACTTCCCGGAATTATCTGAAATTGACCTACACTTTGACACTTTGTGTTCCCCGACAATTAAAAACCGATGAGAATAAAAAATTGGGACCCATTTTGTTGGAAAGCTCATTAAATTTTGATGGTCTTGACTCTTTTTCAAGTTTCTGGTACTTACGAACTTGTTGCTAAAAAATGTTGTTTTAGTACACAAATTATTCCCAAAATATCGCTGAAACCACCTTAAGTTGGGACCATTTCGATGAGTTAGGATTTATATATAAGTTGTAACTCAGCGAAATGATCCTAACTTGAGACGTCCTGAAGATAGGACGCTTTGTGAATATGGGCCCAAGTTTCTAGGCTTCCTAGACTCCTTTTGAGTGATGTAACATATTGTTGTAATAAGTTGACAAATTAGGTTTTGCTATCACAACTTCACTATTCTTTTCGAATAGTCATGGTTTTTTAGTCATGATGAGTATTCCATGATGAAGAAATTGAAATGATATTCATACAAAACACGAACATGTACCATTGATGGTTAAATGATAAAATCAGACTCAATAAAGTAGAGTTGAGAGGTTTGCCGGTTGGATATTTTGTCCTTAATTCCTATCCCTCCCATGTTAAAAAATATGTTCGAATTCATCGTTCCACGTTTAAAGAACTATTGACACTATTGATAAGTGGTGATAAAAGGAACTAAATTTACGTGCACGTCAGTTCAGCTAATAATAGCTGACATTAAGTCTGCCAGCCTATCAGCCGTTTCTACAAATCAACTCAAGATAGAACAGCGATCAATATTTCTCTGAAAAGTACTCAGGAAATGGAACGTGTTTTCTAATTAGTGAAGTCACCATCTTCCGGCGGCAAACCAACGCAACTCTCAATGCATCTTGGTCTAAACTTGACCCTAAAGGTGGAAGGCAGAACTGCTTTATCGACTCTGGCTAATGGATGAGGTAATTACGATAATTCATGGAGAATCATTATCCTTCGTATAACATGAGAAAGTAAAATAAAATGAATTGAAATCAAATTGAATTAATAAAAACAGAATTGAATCAACAAGATATTCCATTAATAAATTGTATCACCAGAATGATTTGGAAAAAAAAATTGGAAAGTATTCTACTGTTCTAATTCTTCACTACATCGATCACTCTCGACCATCCTATCTATCGATAACTAGAAATAGTTTATCCCTCTCCGAGGTAATTATCTCTTTCTCTCTTCCACACGTTGTCACAGCTGTTTCTAAACTATCTTCCATCTCTCTCGCACGCATTACTCTTGTTTAGCACAATAAATTGGCCATGTCATTTGCGATTTCACTGTCACATACCCCGACAACAATATACTTGACCAACATGATAGTTACTAGAAATACGAGGAAGTATGTTGTGTATCTCAGTAGCTGGGTCGAGACTACCGAGTGGTAATGTTTGAGGATAGGAAAGACGGTCGATCAGATACGCAAAGGTCAGTAAGCAAGGTAGATAGAAGGCGTATGAAAATCCTAGACATCCGTCTATTGTTAACGAGGTACTCATGGGGAAACGATATTGGAAGATATTGGAATGTCCCGTATGTCGATAATATGACGAGATGTAAAAATGGGTGTATATATTTATTTCGCTGGTTTGTGAGAGGTTGGAAGGAGAAAATCATTTGACTAAATTTGTGTTATTAAAGAAGAACGATTTTGAGCTCGTGATGAGAAATATATTGAGAATATGAATTTATTGTTGTGCAAATAAAAAATGAATGATGGGGAGTATAGTTATTGATGTGGTCATAAAATTGTACCATACTTGTATTCATAAAATTAGTGGGTTGTCTGAATAATTTCAAAAACTTCGGTATTCACCGTACTTTCTCTGCATCGATAGGAACTTGACGCTTTTGAAAAATGCATTTTTTTTTTTATTGTCATTGTGGTACTGACAAATCTGAATACCTTGGAAATAACATAACTTTTAGTTGAATGTAATTGTGGTATTCGTGTTTTTTATGTTGGTATACGACTTTTTTGTCTCGTGGATTCGAGTATATAATTAAAATGCTGAAATTTCATGTCCATATTTTCAGTTGACCAATTTGTAGGGCATCAATTTGAAGTAAGATACATAAATAAATGAGAGGTGATATAAAGATTTGAAATGTGAGGATGAGGATTCAAAAAATATGCAACATTTTCCTTCAACACTAACGATTGGTAACATCATGCTTTTAAAACAAAAAGATTGATGAGAAGTGATTATTATTTTTTTTTTATTGAACAAAAGATTATTGAAAAGATATACTGATTGTATTATTTGGCTATGGGTGTAATTCGGAGGAGAATCTATAGCCCTCGGATTATTCATGTTGCAAATATCGAATGAAAAAAAAATACAAAATTGAAAAACCAAAATTGTAAATGAAGAATGTGAAGTGAATAATGAATAAATAATCATGAATAGTTCATGGGATTTCATATTTTCTGTTTCTACATGAATTATTAAGAGCTGGTTGAACAATTTCACAATGAGAAAGCAGGAAACAATAAACATGTTGAAAAGTCTGATTTGTATTTTTTTCTTAATTTACTACTTTGATCTCAAAGTACCCATGATTACTAGCTTGATCATATCTCCGAAGGAAACATCGAAAACCAACTACAACTCATTTCAAAATCTCCATTATTTATACAACAGTTTCTATAATGCCAAATTATCACGAAGATTTTGCAAACACAGATGTGGTAATTTGAAAATCTAATAGTCTCGGAAAAATATAAATAACAAACTGTCCATAAATTATACGTTCGAAATATATTCGAAATAAACTATTCTGTCTCCAGGCTAACAACTCTCAGAATCTACTAACAAGTGAACCGGACAAATAGCAACACCTGTCAACACTTGAAAAACTTATCTTCCATTTGATTTGTAACTTCGGTACATCACCTATGAACCTATCACCACAGAGTTCTACTAATTGAGTGTATAGCATCATAGATTGTGAAGAAGATTTCGAAGATGGAAATTATCTTCTCTTTTATGATCTACCGTTGTCTCCTTTTCTATTTGAGAACATATCACCTTTCTAGTTGATACGGTAAGAAGTAATTACCATTTAGTATATTTTAACCATTGTTAAAATCGATTATGGAATGAGGCATGGAAGAATACGAAGCACTACAACTAATTATTATTATGGTTTCTTTATTTTATCTTGCAAGAGAAATGATACAACTGGAGGCTGATACCTATACCCACACTGACTCGTCCATATTTGTACTATTCAAATATTTTGGATGTGATTGCTTCATAGTTCAATGAGAATGAAGAGATATATTGTATTTAACAACCATGATTTTCACGATCTAGGATGAACATTATGAATTCGGTTTGAATTTTTTCCTTCTTTGGATTATTTTCAATAATAATGTACGTACGTGTACCAATAATGGAAACCAAACTTGGATGGAAATATCAATATAATTATTCACATCCTTATTTATATATTCATATATTTTTGGGGTGGTGAGATCGCTCTTGTGGTGCCTCGTTCGAACGATCATATTTTGCATTCCTTGTTTTATTTGGGGAACAATGATTTCGTATCAACTTTCGATGTTATGAAAAAAAATCCTCTCTTCAAAAACCGTGGATAGTTTTAGCACATTTCTTTCGAAATGGCAATCGCTAGTTTTACGTTGTTTCCCAATAGACTAAGGATGATGTGGAATAAATCAGAATATCGTAAGCAGTTTATAAGTCCACAGTTTGGTATAATAACCTACTCGTTGTGCTGAAATTGATGAAAATATAGTTCTATGAAAAAACACTACCCTCCATGAATGACCATGACTGAATTTCATTTAAATAATTCATCATTCCCAATGAAGCAGTAAAATATTGAGGTGATCGGGCTTTTGGTTGGAACGAGGGGCACCATCCCAACATTTTTTGTACATTTTTTTAAGAGATTTAATCTTAGTAGTTTCATATATAATATTACACTCCTCGCTTTAAAAGGTTCAGTGTCCATTTTCAGAAATCATTTATATCCAATCAGTTAGAGTAGGTACATATTTTCTCATTTTTTTTCATTTCATCAGTAATTTTGTTTGTGTTTGAATTGATTTAGATTTGATTAATATTCAATCAGTTAGAGTAGGTACATATTTTCTTATTTTTTTCTAATCTATCAGTAATGTTGTTTGTGTTTGAATTGATTTAAATTTGATCATTATTATTAATTATTATTATTATTATTATTTTCTCTCATAATTTCATTCTTCATATTCCAATATTTATCATCACCCATTCTTTCATCTTGTTATCTGTTATCATATGTTTTGTATCTTGTTGTTTTTTATTATTCTGTGTCGTATCGGCAACCCGAATATATGGGCAGAAATCTAAATAAAGATTTTACTACTATTTGCACCATATCTATGGAACTCTCTCCAGCATCTCAAGAAAATATCCCACCGAGAGAGAGATAATTGGTCAAACGGATAAGACGTGTGTCAAACGTCAGCTGACCGGGTGATGAATGCTTGGCTACGCCTATCTTCAAAAAACCTTCCAACTCATCTTCACTCATCTTCACAATAAATAACGCAATAATTATATTATACGAAACTGTCAAAACCTCGTCCCAAGAAAAGAAAAAGTACACACACACACACACTCATACGCTCAAATATATATATATATATATATATATATATATATATATATATATATATATATATATATATATATATATATATATATATATGTGTGGAAACAATGAGAAATTGTACTGATGATCCGTGACGAAATTGTCAACTTGTTTCTGACGATTCGTACAATCAAAACCATATAACTGTCATTTGACATTTTGATCTTTCACAATCGTATGTGGTAATTGTTGTTGTGGCAAAATTATAAAGTACGAGAGGATATGTATATTTTTTTTTATTGGTTGAAATGATTATTATTGACGGGTGAAAGGAACTAATGCAGTTACGTGCGTGAAAACTGAGAACGTCTTCTCCATTCGTGGAAGAATTCTCGGGATTGGTTGTGTATAGCGCTAAGCGTTGTCACTTCTTTGGAGATGTTTATTCTTTTGTTTCTATTTATTAGACCAACAACGTGAAAAGTTATTGATGAGAGAGCGATATAGGTGAGAATAATAGTGTGTTGCGGTTATAATTTTCATCGAAGTATTATCGTATTTATGATGATGATTATTCTATTGAATATATTTTAATGTATTGATAAAATGCGTACATTGTACAGTCGATCAGTTCTTCACATTGAAATTTTTCTATATTTCAGTTTTTAAATACGAACCTTTCCAATTGATCCCTCCTGCAGACCCACTATGGAATCTTTTTTGATAGTGATATCTATTGTACCTATATCAAAAACTTGACAGATTCAAACTATCAATTCAAAGGTGGAATATGAAGGCAAAAAATATATATAAAATGAGTTATGAAGAAAAATAAACGAAAAAATCAACACTCATTTGCCGTAGACAGAAATTTTTGGGCGCGTCTCCATCTTGAAAATCCCATTGAATCTAATGCAGACTTTATACAAATAGCTTTCGATTTATTTTTAAAAAAGAAAGTATAATCTTAATTATGCACCGAACAGTAAAAATTAATTGTTATCTTCAAAACAATTTCAAAGCTCAGATAACTTATTTGTAAAAGCTGACATAGCAGGGACACACCTAAGCCAACACATCATTAATCTAAGGTTGGAATATTTTTAATTTGGCATTTCCTCACCTTTCTTAATAATTACCAGCAACGGTGACGATATGTGTAATATAATAAGTAACCCACTGCTCCCTGATAATTATTGTAATTAAACTAGAAAATCATGTTTACACTTGGCGGTATGATGGATACAAAGACATTCACAGTCATGTCTATAATGATGTGTTGATTTTTGACGAGCATTGAATATCAATTCGAAATGGAAAAAAAAAATTGAATGAAACATTCTACGATAAATATTGGAGTCTGAATTAATATGGTTTAATGGCGCGTGTGTGTTATATCTTGGACTGTAACTTATTTTTGTCTTGCTGTTTCACGATCCCATTATCAGTCATATCATGTGGGGTACGAATGAGGGTGAAAATAAATCGATGGTATAATGATAAGTGAAAGAACGTTCACAAATACTTATGTCTTATTCCGTTCTCGCACCCACGCCCGACAAGACTTCGGTTCCTAAAGCAGTAGCGATAGTTGACTGAGCCACGGGTGCGGCTGAACTATAGTTATCCGCGAACGATAACCGAAATAAAAGGTCATATACCAACTGAGTAAAAACTTCGGTAATTGATCAGGAAATTTCAGGATTGAACGCTTTTCAAAGATGCAGTTGCATGCGTAATCGTTTACCATATAAAAAAATCATGTACCCTAAAAATAATACTGTTACACAACTATGACAAGGATACGTTGTTTCTTACGTTGGTATACGACCTTCCTCTTTTGAGGATACAATTGGGAATATAGTCATGGGCATTCAGTCATTCGCAATCGTACAACTTTTCGCCAAACGTGACTATAGTAGGTGATTATATAGATGGTTTAGATAATATAATGATAATATTTCATTCATTTAGTAACCCTGCAATTTTCATTAAATAATACATATGACATTTTTACTAATTTTCACATATTTGTTATACATTTTCACATATTTGTCACTAAATATTACAGCACAATTTTCTATTTTTATTACTATCACAATCACTATGAATTTCATATACTATTACTGTCAGAAGTTGGTATTTCCTCCAAGTATTGCTATCATTCTTAGAGAGGAAACTTATTCTTAACAAATGGGATACATTTAGGTATTCTTTATTTTTTATTATTTGTATTTACCTAATTTGATCACCTGTGTAGCGACTAGTGTGGAGAGGTTTTTCCTTCTTCCCCATTGTAGCCTGGATGAATGCTGGGATGATTTTCACAATGAAGACCACGACCGCTACCTTCCCATTAATTGAGTAACCTGCATCTCTTCATCCCATCATCTTATTCATCATTCATCCGACAGGGGATCTTAGTTACCATTACAGTCGCTGGGTCCGGATGAAAAAAATCCTCAGTATATGAGACAGACGTAGTTCATGGTTGTAATGGAAGTTGAAACTACAATAGCACTATAATGACTGTGAACTATGATGAGCTGTTATTGTAATTTACCAGTTCATGTGAGCTCGTTTAAGTTCATGATAGGCGTAATTTTCAACAGAGAAATATCTTAATTGAGGTAGGAGGAATCACAAGAATTGACCATTACCAAAATAATCCTAAAAATTTCGCCCTTTTTTTAGACGAGCTTTAGCGAGGATTCAATTTGACATACTGAAAAAAATTGGTGTTCGTTTTTATGTTTTTTTTTTTTGTTTTTTTTTTTTTTTTATGTTTTTTTGTCGGTTCTCCACAGGTCAAACGGCTACAGCTATCAACTTCAAACTTTTTTTCGTCATGGTTCCTCATCTAACTTAGATCTGTATAGTTTTGTGGCATTATCGGGTGGTAACTTTTTTTTTTATGAATTTTAGAAATTTCAAAAATCCCCATTAGAATAACCAGGAGGAAAATACTTGAAAAATCAAAATTTTTCAAGACCTCTCAAATTCTCGCCGAATATAAAGGAAACTATAAAGCACATTTTGAGAGATTTTTCGCATCAATCGGATGAGAAATAACGAAGAAAACGCATTTATAAAGCATTTTCCCATCAATTTAGGCTATTACGGGAACCAATTAAATCTATAGCAACAAGTGTCACCAATTAATTCAAAACGATTGAAATGAATGAAGAGGAAGGCCGTGACATAACTGATTCTCGTAAGGTTTTTGAACGTTTGGAGTGATCCAAGGTCTGTAGATGTAGATTGGGTTAACAAATTATTTTTCATTCTAGATTTCTATACCCCTAAGCTCGTCTAACAACGCGCATCCCGCGTTTTCCTAGTGGTAACCTAATTATCTATAATTTCAATAAATACCACTGTATCACAATGATATATTATGATGATATATTTTATGGGAATAATTTCTTCGAATACCATAGTTTTTAGTTATTTTAGTACATTTATAGTCCTATGAAATTTGAAAACTTAATTTCCTCGCATTTCGAATACGCTAACCGCTTTCTTTTGTGAGAAGCCTACTTATTTTTTGAAACAATTGATAGTTCACATCAAGTAGGTAATGAAATAATAAATACTTCATGATGTGCCTCTATCAAATATATCAAAGAACAAAATAATCATGATTATAGGTCGGAAAGATCAAACTTTATTACGATATATCAGAACCCGATCGATAAAAGGGCGGATGCATACTTCTAGGAATCGTGAATTGGGAGTAGTCTTGAATTCGGTAGCCTTAAAGAATGTCAATTTCTTTAATTACTTGATTAATAATAGTGATTCGAGATTGAAGATGCCGCACTGACAACAGATCTTTAACACGAGATTTATAATTCCTGATAACATTTTACAAATACGAATACATCTCATGAAAACGTAATTATATCGTTACTTGAAAATCTGAATTTGTTCGTGTGGGCGTATTTGGTATATCAAAATGCTTGAAACAAATCAACTCTGGATTGTTAATGGTTTCATAAGAAACTTTAATCTGTGAACTGAATCGAATAATGAGTATACTTTATCGATATTCTGTATTAAATACAGCTCCAGGTTTTTTTGATTATTCTCTTATCATCGTATCGCTGGATGATTTATAAATAAGTCAGTTTGATTAAATCGCGGTTATTGGTATGTTGATTGTTGCAATAAAGGTGTCCGTAAAAAAGAGGTATATTATGTCATGAATTGATATACCATTTTGTATATATATATATATATATATATATATATATATATATATATATATATATATATATATATATATATATATATATATATATATATATATATATATGCATATATATATATATATATATATATATATATATATATATATATATATATATATATATATATATGTATGTATATATATATATATATAAATATATATATATATCAGGTTTGTGTGTGTGTCGTTTTCGAAAGATAGATTCTCAACTCGACTTCTGAACCATGTTCAATGAAATGATAGTCCCAAATATGTGCCATGAATTTTACCTAAAATGTTTCATTTGGAACAGTATATCCAAATGAAATTGAATTCACCCCCAAAAATGGGGAGTCGAAAATTCATAAATTGTCATTATTGCTACAAATATTGTCACAATTGATTGATTATTTTTTTGGTATTTTTATTCAAAATCACTGAGAGAACAGTACGATTATTTTTGGTTTCACTATTCAGACCCATTTTTTAAAAGAGAAAACTCGTTTATTTTTTGTTTTCGACTCATCACGGTTAGTTTTAAGGCAATACAGATTTTCTACAAATTATTCAGATTACATATTTATTTTCAATCTAACTGATTTTCATGTATAAATTGTTTGTACACCCACAGACAAGCCAACTTTTTGTGACTTTGCGGGTCTACAAAATTGAACTCATTTACAGATTTTGAAATAGGAATAAAAATATTGAAAAAAAAGATACATGAACAAAATAAAATGCCTAATTTCACGGGAGCCAACACCAATTTTGATACAAACATATTTGATATTAAATTTTCCAGCACGAAGTCGATACAGCAATGAAACAATCATCAATAACAAATCTGAACTTTATTCATTTCTCTCTCTCTCTCTCTCACTCCTCTATACGTATCCTAAAAAGCATTAGTATGCGCAATATACACTCTCCGCTTCATTTGAATGATTGAATGCAAATAATCCAATATCATATTCACGTTGTTCATGAACAAAAAAAAAACTTCTACACATCAAATTATGCCGTGAAATATGCATCGACTTTGATATCGAAGAGGAAGTGAAAAGGCGGCGACATGATTAAGTCATCAATCTCCATCGTACCAATAATTTCGCCTCATGACTATTGGGCGTGCTGTGAATGTCATTCTCGTCACAAAGAATAGATGGATGAATGAATGAATGTATATATATATGAATGAAAGGGGCTGAATGAATGGGTTGAACTCCATTGTTCTCTATTGTCAGTTGAGATATTACATCCATTTGTACCCTGAGACAGTGTTAAAGAAGCGAAAATTTGAATTTTCTATACATCATGCACAGGTGGCAAATTGTATAAACTATAGAGTAAAGATGTAAACGTATATGTATGTGGTTTTTCTCTTCAGGCAGGTACAGTGTCATTAAAAAGTACCTATAGATAATCTTGAATATGAATTTGATAATTTCATTCAATAATGTGGGCCACTTTTTTCAGAAGCAAGTAATGTCTTTTGAAATATATGTTTAATATGAACATAAGAGAAAAAAATGATGCACGAAATTTTCATTTTCTTATTCTGAAAGTTTATTGATATATGATAAATTAGTTGATCAATCGATTGCCTTTCAAAATATAGGCCTATGTTCGAATATATATCTATAGTATATACCCATATTTTTTTTATTTTTTTTAATAATATTGAAACTTGATACAAAATCATTGTTCTCAAATTATGGCAAGGGATGAAAAATATAATTATATAATCCATAGATTCTGATCCATGAACTTAAATATTACGATCACTATAGATTGGTAATATCCATGATTTTCATCACACGAATATTTGTCGAGTAAATATATGTTAAGAAAACACGATAGATTGAAAAACGTGCAATATTATGAAATGTATGCCCACAAGGTCGTCCATGCTGTCCAAAACAAGATATTTCGTGGTCCTCTTTGCAATCAAAAATAAGAAGAGAATATTTCAACTTTTTAGCAGACTATAACCTCAATTCTCATCACTATCATATAATTTCTGATAAGAATACTTGGAGAATATTGAATTATTAAATCCATACGTTGGACTGACTAAATTGGATGAACTGCCATGTAAATAATGCACTTTGGGATAATTCTTCTCAAAACTTGGAAATCGGCTTAATTGAAGCGTAAAACTATTATTACCCGAAACAAAATAATCTGATCAGCCCTATAACCCCACGAAGGTTATTCATAATTCGAACATATATTAAAAAAATGTATATATATATATATATATATATATATATATATATATATATATATATATATATATATATATATGAGTTTTATTCAAATCTGTCCACACCTCATAACAAGGCGTTTCAAGGGGCCATTGTTTGTTGATGGGAGACCAAAAAAAACACCCATTCATTTGTTTTAGAAGTGAAAAGTTTCACACCGGAATAAATTAACACATTATGGAACATCGATTGTGTGCACAGTGCAGACGATTACCCAACATTAGCCATGTATATAATAGTGGCGTAGGTGTTTCAGACGTGGGTGTGTATTATATATCGTTATTTGAACGCCACTGTATTATTTGAATCGAAATGAATACAATAGAAAGGAAAATTTTCTGGGTGAATATTTGGTATAGATTCCTTCAGAAATATACTTATTGATGGTTTCTCATTTCATAAGTACTAAAATGTAGTGTCTTTTTGATCATCTTTCGAAATTTTGAATATTGGTTCAATTTATGGTGGGTGAAGATATCCGACCGATCATATGATTCAATCGTATAGAGAACATTCTTGTAGCCCATGTGACTACTCCACTGGTGTATTCGATGCGATCAAAGTGATATTGAAGCATTGCAATAGAAAGATATCGGTTCGGAAATTATCATATGACTCTTAATGAATGAGCAACTTACAGTTGAAGTGTTGGACATGATTGTAGGATTATTATGTGATTAATTCACGATCAATAAAATGGAGAATATTATAGTTAATTTTTCATACAACGAATAAAAATGTATAATATCACACCAAATCAATTATCAGTAGTATCTCAAAATATGTTAGCCTATGGAAATATAGAATGTATTTCTATGGAATGAAAAAAATATAATGAGAGCCACCCTCGGTAGCTCGGTCAGGTGAGGCACCGCTTCGGAAACTGAAGTCACCATTGGGCGTAGGATCGAGTCCCACATAAGGCATGGGTTTTTGTAAACATCCTTTCACTTATCAGCATTCCACAGTCTCGTGATCACCTTCTCATTCGTACCCCCGTATAAACTAACTATTGGTGGGGTCGTTAAGCAAGCAATAATCGGTCTATATAATAATAAATTAAAGACCAGATCCACCGGGTGATATCATGCATTACTCTCCTCAATCCAATGGCTTGTTGATTCTGAACATAATTAATGTCACACAATTTATATTTACACTTTTTATTCATACTGAAGATAAACTGATGTAAAGTCTACAAAACAATTATTATTTCCAATTTGAAAAGCAGAATATAACGTGAGAAGTGTCATGCATACTTATGATTCAAATATTTTACGACAATTTTGAAAATGTTTCACAAATTATTTCCATTTTATTGATGAAACGATGTACTCATTTCAGAATTTGAAGTAGCATGGATATATTCTAGAAATCAAATTTTCAGTGAGATCTGTTCTTCTTCACATTTGTATTGGAGTGTATTTATTTGATAAAAGAAAGAATGCACATAATCGAAGAAAATAAATTGACCATGACTCAATGTATTCATTTTCAAATAGAATATGTATTCACGATTTTATTTGTATATACCGTATGCAAACTTTATTGTTTCTATGGATACATACATAACGTATATGCCCCATGTATTATTTTTTATTACGAATTTTAATTATAATAGCTTTCTGTATTACACACATTAAATTTCTCGTCTCTTTTAGTACACTACTATAAATACCGTATAACATATGATAATTACCTACAGCAACCAGCACGTTTATGATTCAAGAATTCCTTAATTAAGAATTAACAACTTTCAAAATGTTAATCAAATGCCATGAGCTTGATATTTCAGTGTGGCCTTAATTTCACTTGAGATCCAAGCATGTCCATCTTCTCTTCTTCTTAGTTTGACTTTTGGTTTCGTCACAACGGACAAGGAAGCGTATATTCTGTCAAAGGAATTAGTTACCATATTATTAAAAGATTATAACATTCTTGACGGTGGTCTTAGGACTATATACACACACTTCAAGGTGGTATTTTAATTAAACACCGAATCAAAGCTGAAGATTACATTATTTTTCGGTCGTTTTGAAGTCGATGAATAACACGAGGGATTATTTCTATTTCTAAACTGGTATAATTGATAAATACCTCATTTATTTTTTTATAATCTTCAATCATTTTAAATATATGTGCCTACTTTTGTGATGAGGTACAACGTTATGAATTGAAATAGGGGGAGATCGCCCTTGTGGTGTCCCATTCGCATAGAAATCTACACACCTTGGTAACCACTAACCTTCTTTTCATGAACGTGTCAAACATAAGAGACAGTTGTTGTCTTTACCGAACCTATAAAAAATGCCTTGTTTTCAGTATCAAATATTTTTCATTCATTTTTTCCTGAATGGATATTTCGTGGATATTTACATAATTTGAATCAATAATATCTCAAAAACCACCGGATCAATTCTCACCAAAATCTATACAGTTCTAATTCTGATACTTCTCTTCCAGCAATTTAGTCGAATGAGTCATCGGTTCAGAAACTGAAGTCACCGTTTGGCGTGAGTTTGAGTCCCCCAAAAGCCATGAGTTTTTGTAAACATTCTGTCTCTTCTTCATAGATTGATGCTCATATGAATCCTCACATAACCTATCTATTGGTGGTGTCATCAAGCCAACAATTATCGAATGTAGGTCAGATACACGTGGATAGGTTCTTTCCTTTGATTTTTTTGACACGAAAAATAAACAGGAAGAGAAAAGAAACGCACTGAAAAAAACGGTTTTGACGTCTTCGCTATCGATTATCAAGGTACTGGACTGAGAATACTGAGAAACATCAACATGATCAAACATTTAATGTTTACATCCCCCGGATCCACCCCTGTGGCTCAGTCAACTATCGCACTGCGTTAGGAACTGAAGTCAGGTCGAGCGTGGGTTAGATTCCCGCATAAGGCATGGGTTTTCGTAAACGTCCTTTCAACCCTATCATAACCTTATCTTTCCACCGTTTATCACACGCTCATTCGTTCCCCAGTATAACCCAGCTAATCATCCATTTAATTATTCATTCATTTCATTGATTTATTTATATTGGGTTCAACGACGCCCTGTACTGATGACTGAAATCTATTGACATCGATGAATGATAGATGAGATGATGTGATGATCAGATGAAAGATTATTTTATCATGTGTTTTTGGATAGTAAGGAGTTGGTCGTAACTCCCAGTATTGACCTGAACGACAAAGAAAAATCACAAAAAAAAACTGTCAGGATGGTCGACCATGGCAGGTATCGAACCCCAGTCTCCTGACTGACGGTTCAGTGGGCTAGCCACTGGTACACTTCATATATATTCTCAGTTGTATATATATATATATATATATATATATATATATATATATATATATATATATATATATATATATATATATATATATATATATATATATATATATATACATCCATAACCACCGTATAAACAAATCTCAAATGCAATAAACGGAAAGTCCACCGATGCGGAAAAGTCCACATCAGAAGCAACAAGCAGGATTCGTTCCGAATCAGTGATCGTGCAGAGTGTTTGGAGAAGAACTTTCAACACACACCACTACCTTTCTGACACGCGATCATATCAATCAATTAGGCAAATTAAACTGTCTCTTTAGAGATGATTGTTTTATTAGATGCATCCGTTGAATTACAGTTGTTGGTTTGATTATCATGCGTGGATAAGTTTGGATGAAAATTGTTTTGAAGAAAAAAATTCCGATTGAATGTTCGAATTTCTCTGGACAATGTTGGTAGACATTTTCAATTTCTTACTCGAAGGCCCAGAATTGTCGACTCAGGAGTTTCTTTAACTGACAGTTAAGATTTGTGAAACCTAGATTGTTGTTTTTACAGTAACTCTCAGAAAAAGACCAACTGGATTTTGGATTGTCTGGCGAAAATACTAGAAACATATTCACATTCGTAATTCATGCTCTCCAGTAAGAAACTATGAACAGGTTAGTTCTTTCTATAGTTTCTGGTTGAATATATGATATAGTATAGACAGGAGTGGGGAAAAGTGCGAGAATCTTCTCAAATATACCAATAGTGGAACAATTTGCCCGAAGATTTAGCTGAAGAATGCGGTTGAATCTTTTTTGTTGATTTCAAGAATTTTTCCGTCAGATTTCAAATTTGTGGTCAAATTCAAATAACCTGAATAATATGAACAAGAGTGGCCATGCAGTGAATTTTTCAGGCATAAACATGATTGCCACTTTTACAATTTTCAATTCTCTTTCATCCATATAAGACTGGTGGGCTTAGCTGTTATTTACATGCAAATGATAATAGCTCATGAATGTATTCAATTTTGAATGAAAAATGAGCCATTAAAATAAGTGACAACTAACAAATAGAGAGGCTGAATTGGCAAAAACATGACCACTCTCGTCCAAATACAGGGTTTCTGGTCAAACCTGTCGAAAGAAAAACTCAAAAATGTACGTTGCTTCCGGGTATGCGACACGTATACTTCACGCTGGCCAAGTATTGTTAATTTATATCGTATCGCTCAGCTAATAGGTTTACTGACTGGAATATTTGTTCGATATTGTTTGATGTTGCCATCAATTAAAAAATATTTCTGCACGTTATATGATATAGCCCGGTATGTTTACTTCGTAATAGACTTCTGGTCCAATTAAAACGCGAAAAACATTATTTATGTTAGTTGATACGGAAGCCGTGTTTACGAATGAACGGGATTAGCATTCTATCTTCACGAACATAAATGAGGAATTATTGAAAAGTCATGATCACGAATTATAATTAATTGATCGAGCTTCTGTGGTTATGGATGAAAAAATTCATAATATGTAAATAAATTAAAGAGATGTGGGATAAAGTGAATGTGAAACTATGGTTCAAATGAGTTCTTACTCATCAGGGGGTATACCTCTTTGAAACTTTAAATTCTATAGTTATAGTCAAAACATTGAGCAGGTGTATTCAAGTTTTCAAATGTTGCTCGGATTTTGTTTCATCAATGTATCAATTAACACGTCACGCTGGAAATGGAGCATCATTTCTCCACCATTTCTTCACATTTTCTTTTTTAGTGGAAATATACCTGATGATTCATTGCACACATTTGAAACTCTATTTCTGGTGCATATACATATTATTAATGTCTATATCTTGAATTTTGAGAATCCCTCACATAATTAGTTTTTGTCATTCAATTTATTCACGGAATTATATAATTGAAGAAATGTATTAATTTTTAATTAAAACAAAATTTCATTCTCTCCAATAGTAGTACAATACATAATGATAATAGTTAATGGTACATTAGAATGATAATAAACATGTGAATGAAAGAAGAATTTAAATAAATAGGGAGAAGCCCGCATAAGAGTAACAAGCTCTTGCTTGTATACAGAATACTTTTATTCACTGCGAAGGTAAAA
This sequence comes from Brachyptera risi, assembly GCA_964007535.1. NCBI lineage: Eukaryota > Metazoa > Arthropoda > Insecta > Plecoptera > Taeniopterygidae > Brachyptera > Brachyptera risi. The sequence goes on along the minus strand of OZ023331.1, from coordinate 40,608,038 downwards.
TTTTAATTCATATTTGCAGTCCAGCAGTTTTGAAAAATTGACGATTTTCCACAGTCAAAGTATCGTATTTCCAACTACTTTTCCCCTCAGGCCCTCCCCCCCCCTCCCTCCCCCCCTTACCACAACACCACTAACACTCATACCGGAACCATTATCCAACCAACACATTAAAGCTGTTAAATATACTCACATACTCTCGGAAATTGAATTTTGATGTCTTTACAAAGTACTATAAGAGTTGAATACGAAGATATTCGCAAAAAATTAAACGTTCCATCTGTTTTTATATGGCCATTGCTCTCTCACGTGATATATGCCAATTAGCATCTATATATATAATACAAATAAAAAAAAATCGAAGAGTGATTTTATTCCCTCCGGGTTTGACGCAAACCAAATAACCATCACTACTTGATATAAAATCTACGTATTCCACTTTTGAACAAGACAAACGAACTTTCTACGTATCGTTTAATGCTCACACCACTTAACGGGATCAAATGTTCTTGCAAAGGTCGCCCATAAATTATTTGGACACTGGAACATACGAATCGTGGAGTCGCATACACAAACGTCAAAAAGTGAGAGAAATAGAGAGAGAGAGTAGAGGGGTAGGAGAGAGAAAGAAAGAGAGAGAGGAAATAGAGAGAGACAGACTTTTTAACTTGATAAAACGCATGCAATTTTTTGTATTCTAATATTATAACAATCCGTTACATAATGTGTCCCTAGGTGAATTTCTAAATGTTTGATAGCTGGTTAGTTTACTAGTTGAAAGTCGGTGTATCATAAACGCGTTAAATAACATATAATTTGTTGGCCTGTTATTGGCAATGGGGTATAACTAAAAAAGACAAACGATAGGGTTATTACTGTGAGCTGTATATTGTTGTTGTTGTTGTTGTTGTTGTTGTTCAATTGTTGTCCTCGGGGAGCTTCGTGATTCTACTGTCAGTCATTTCTCATGTAGGAATTACGATGGTACAGTTGTAGCCACGTGATATGATGGAGCGAACCACTTGCGCGCTAGTGATGTGGGATAGGGGGGACGGTCGATCGGAGTCGTCGTTTTTCGTGGATAGAAATGTATGAGATTTTCGTTGGTTTGATACTGCATAATCACGCTGTTGAGAATTCTGAGAAGTGATATAACTTATTTGATCGGAATTTTTTTTTGAATTTATATTGGGTTTAACGACGTACTGTACTGATGTCTAAGATCTATTGGTGTCAATGAATGATGAATGCGATGGTGAGATCATGAGATGAAAGTAATTATATTAAATGTCATTGGATAGTGGGAAGGAGTCGGTCGTGGCCTGTTGTTAATGTATCATTCCAGTGTCAAACTGAACGACAAGAGTAGATTGAACTACTCAATCACTAAAAAACCTCTGTCAGGATGGTCGGCCATGACGGGAATCGAACCCCGGTCTCCTGAATGTAGGTTCAGAGTGGTAGCATCTGAGTATAGGCCTACTGATCTATCGGAAACGATTGATATAAGGGTGTATATAAATCTATAATATATGTATATATGTAAATATATGTATATAAATATATAAGGGGCTATAATATTCAAATATTGGTTCTATCAGTGTTACTTATCAGGATACTGTGATTAAATATAATATTGTGTATCTTTAAAACCCAATATGAATAAAATATAATATTTTACACTGTACAATAGACACCTATTTTGGTAGTGGGTCTGCATGATGAAATGACTTCTTTAGGTGACATCACCTATCATAACCTGATATCATTGTCCTTATGTGAGCATTCGGTTTCGTAACCGAATCATATCATTGTTTGATTTTTCCCTGTTGATTCGTATGCCTCCATATAATGTGGCTGTTTGTGGGGTAGAAAAGCATCATCAATAAAATTCTACCCTATATACAACAGTGGTCGGGTTACAGGGTTTAGCAATTGAATTGAATCGTGGGCAAATTACACGCGCTGTGTTGTGCTCACCAGCCACAATACCCCCTCGCCATTTTCAATCGTGACAAAAGAGACGTACTGAAATTATTAATCAGATGAGCGTATGCGAATTTCCATCCTACTTTTATAGGGCTTTGTCTGTGTGTGTGTGTGTGTGTTTTTGTAAGCACTCCACAGGTCGCAGGGTTCGACTGATCAACATGAAACTTTTTTGTACACGTGAAGTTATCCAACTTGGAACTGTATATAAATTTGGGAATTAATTGGTTGAACCCATTCTGAGAAATATCATCACAAAATTTCTAAAAAAAAACCATAAGATTGGGGTGGGCAAGAAAATGTGAAGAATGAAATCTTTCCAAATGGGATGAATTTTTTTCTGAATGTATATTCATCAATGATACACATTATCATAATTTTGTATGCAACGGCTGGTTCGAACCAGCCGTTTTGAAGAAGAAAAAAATTAGCTGTTTTTATTCATCAACTATATTATAGAAATGAAAGCAGATTTAGGTTGCCGAAATTCACTGCTTTCTAGATTCGATATTTGCCCAAGAATGAAGTAATTTTATATGCGTCAAGGTGTAGAAACCAGAGTCGATTAAGTAGCAAGGTTTTTACCTCATTCAGATATATCACTCATCTTACAACGCACATGTTGTGTTTGCCTGGTAATACTTCAATCCTGTGATACTTTTCAACATTTCACCACCAATATCTTTCATCACTTAGCGTAGTATGTTCTCGCCTGTCAAATTTGCCTGTACGAATTTCAACCAAGCTAACTCAACTGATATCACGGCAATCTTGAATGCTTCTAACTGCTTTTGTAACCACATGAGTCTTCGTATGCAGGGGGCCGTGGTGGAACGAATCCGAACGTTATTTGTACCGGACCTTGTTATTTGGGTGCATTCATAAATAAAGATCAGTAGGTTAATATTCACTGGGCACGTGGAGAGTTTAGCCATGTAGAAGCAAAGAACTATATTTTACCAGTTCATAAGTTCGCTAATTAATTATGTTGAATCGTTAAGTAAAGGTGGATCTAAATGGTAGTGGTGGTGATCATGGATACAAATCATTGTATGAGCATGAGGTAGTTTTACTTGTAGTTGTATCCACGAGAGAAGAAGGTTGCCTACCAATACAACAAATGCAAATATCAACGTGATGTTCTGGTGATAGTGGTAATTTTAGGGACTAATTTTACGATAAGAAAAAAAATTACATCTTTTAAAAGCGTTGATACATCAAAGTTGTATCGATATGTAAAGAAAAGGAGGTGCTAAAAATTATTTTGTTTGACGGACGACCATCTTCTTTTCGTGGATACAGGTATAAAAATAAATAAGTCATTTTCAAGTGATAACAATGCAAGTTTGAATTTCGTAGAGCTCAATTTTTTAATACGATACATGAAAAAAGTTCAGAAAGTGACGGAAGTTACTGTGACTTGCGAGTGTTTGGACTCCATAGCTCAGTTAGCTCCTTCTTGTTTTCGGAAACGTAATTTCATTTATCATCACTTCATCGTTTCAATATCACTTGCTCAATTGTATCCCCAAAGAGCTTAGCTGTTGGTGGGGTTTTTAATCGAACTTCAATCGATCGGTGGGTTCGAGTCCCCCTATAAAGTATTTGTGTTTCACCACTTATTCCACGATCCACTTTGATATTCGCAAAATACCGAGGTTTTGGTGAGGCATGAATTGATATATTTTCAAATACACTTCCACAAACCCTTTCAAAATATTTCCCCTCAAAAATATATTTTTCAAATTTTTTGGTTAAATTTTTTAACCCTCGAATTTTTTTTCAAGCATCAACGTGCAAAATATATTTCTAGATAATTGCAGCTGAAGTATTTAACGCTTCTATCTGTTGTTGCTAAACAACAAACGTCGTCAAGTTGTTTACGTCGTTAAGCCCAAACATAGTTATTTTTGTCATTACAGATGGCAGTATTTGCATAATATCTTATGATTCTTTATTTTCCAGAAGGACCACACAACTACGTGGCTTATTGTGAGATGGAAGGATAATAGAAAAGGACCGAGGCCATCGAAGAAAACCGATCGAGGAAAACACGAAGATCCTTGTGGTGAGGATGGCGGACAAGAATCGACTTCTTGACGAAGATATTGTATATTTTAATCATCAACCATATCCAATGGGAAATTTAATTCCACCATTTTTAATGAATTTAATTAGTGAATATGTGTTTTATTCAACCAAGATACATTATTCGTAAGAAAATATTGCATTAAATATTGTTTTTTTTTTCAATAATTTGACTTGGTATAGATGCTGAATTATTTTTATAAAAACACATTGCACGATTGTATGTACCAAACTCTCAGATTTTATATTATAACGAATATTTTGATATTTTCGCCATCTGATACTGATTTTTCACGCTCCAAGTATTCGTAGAAGATAGCATTTCTAGTTTAATTCCATATTTCATAACCTCGTTCCACAAATCGACTTTAATGAATAACATCACCAAATATGGATTGATATATTTTATGATAATCACTTAGTAAACGCAACACGAGCGTCTTTGATATAGGCACAATTGAAAGAAATATAAAGGAGAGCTATGAACACACACATTGATTTTGAAACCATAGAGGCACAGCCTTTCTGTTTCATTTATCGCACATATCGATCGTTCTACGATTTGATTGGTTCAGCAATTTGCTATTTCCTCTAGCCCTCTTCGAATTATTGACTCAGTTGATTGCTCCATTTGATTCTCAGAAATTACACATTCGATTTTCAAAAATTACACATTTGATTTTTTTAGAACAGTGGATTAGATTTATGTGAACCTCTGAAATAATGTGTGGGCCTATCATCCTTGCGCTTGAGCTCTGTAGAAATTTTGATATATTCGAAAAAAAATATATTCTCAAACAAATTTCATTTCTGGATTGTTCTCATCTGAATTTTCAAAATTTTGTAATAGTTTTTTCTCACACGTGATTTGACGGATTGCGCCTCAAAACTTCACAGCATCGAATCAGATGATCACATATGTGTATGCCAAGTTTCAATAAAATGTGTGCTTTCGTTCGATTGACCTGTGGAGTGATACACTCACTCATCCGATTATTTCATTCTTCTTCGAGCAAAAATAGAGAGTAACAAAAAAAGTTTCACGGCATAGTGATTATTAAATAACTTTAAAATTGGTATAATTTAATTTTATATATGTATTTGACAATATGCCATGACTTATAACACTTCGTGTCAAAGGTTAATTATTGAGACTCTTGAATGCAAACCTCGAGAATGTGTTTCGTAGTGGATATCATAATCATGATAATAATACATAATAATCAGCCTGAGGCCTAAATACTAATTCAGTGTTCACCGCTTCATTATCTCACTATGAAAGGTGATTTTACTTTTATTGCACTATAGTTTTTTCGAAATAGATTGATCAATTTTAATACATGGTACATGGTGCTTGAGAAAAATGTCCGTACATATACGGGTTTCATGACACTAATACAAGTGTTATAATGTATTTAGAAATTGACACTTTTTTATATTGAGGTGAAAATTATAATGATTAAATTTCCCATTATAAGAAATTGGTATGGATAGTTAATAAGGTATGAAAATTAAATAGTATTGATAAACAGTTCGTTCTTGACACCTTTCGTAGATAATTTGATGATAATATAATTTTCAGTGGATAATCATACAAGTTTGATATTTTTTTTACATTTCATTATCAGAAATTAATCGATTCATTATATAATACATGGAATGTCGTTCAGAATTTTGAATGAGTCCTAGTTAATGGCAGTACTGATGCAATATTCTATTACTATATTTAAATATATATGACCAATCCCAAATCTGTTCATTATTTTTCAACACCCTGTAAGAGGCGTGTCAAAAAGAAATTAACAATTTAATAACTCAATCAAAAATCACCGATGATTTTTTTTCTCGTATTTTTTTGTGTCACTTTTCCATGGGTAATTTTTATTGTTCATGCTTATTTTCGAAAACTAACAATGCTCACAGAATCATGATTGACGCTTTTCGAATATTTTTTTCGTTTTGTTTTACTAAATTAATAAGCACTGAATAGAGATGAACTATTTTTTGATGTGGTTTCTGTCTGCTTGTCTGTTCATACAATTATGTTAAGAATAGCAGTTTTAATTGAATTTGTAGACAATAATTTGCCGCAGGTGCGCTTTTATACATCGGTTATTGAGATTTTTTCGTTTTATTTTGACAAGTTTAATTTCACCAATATTATAACCTCCATGAAAGAGGACCACAGTTGAGCTGGCATTTTATCACATTTTTTGTATTTGTCAAGTTTTCAAATAGCCAACATTTTATCTATCAAGTATGAAACAAATATAACATTTTAGGAGCGAATTTTTTTCAGGACAACTATAACAGTATATTAAAATTAGTATCAAAGTATTATAGTATATTGAAGTTCAAAACGGAGGTGTGAATGGATATGCTATGTGAAGAAAAACAAAAAAAGTTACACAGGTCTTCAAAAATACAAAAAATACACAATCAGTTTGTTCATGACTACATGAATTATGAAAATACTATCGATAATATGAGTATGAATTTTGTGAGTTATATAGTGATAATTTGATACTATACTGATAAGAATGGTCATTGATTGTGAGAAAAGAACCGATGAAAAGCTTTTTTTAAGTTTGTTTCATTAAATTTGTCTCATCTTCCTCTCATACGCATAGACAATAGTTAAATAGTTGACCTATCTATCATTCAATCAATAAATTAGTTAGTTTTATACATCTCCATTTGGTTTAACGAAGCACTGAGATGATGATCAAAATGTATTGACGTCGGTGAATGATGAATGTTGTTAAAGGAGTATGAGTTATTTTTCTTCTGATGGTAAGAAAAAAACAATCGTGGCCTATTGTCAAGGAGCCATCTCAGTATTCACCCAAATGATAAATATATACACGAAGAAAAATAATTTCACAAGACGGTCGACCACGGAATCGAACTCCAGTCTCCTGAATGACGGTTCAGTGTGCCAGCCGTCTCAGTTAATTCAACTCCTCAATATCAATCCAAAATTATTCACCTCACTAATTTTAAAATTGATGCAGACGGATTTAATTCAGAGTACAAACTATTTCTTACATAAATCAGTGATCATGCATTATATAATTCAATACTTAACGGAACATCACCAATTCGCCTTGGTTTATATTGAAACTGAAAAAAAAATACCGCTACATATTTATAAAATATCTCCAAAAGCTCAAGTACAAATCATAGGTCTACACAGTAAAAACACAATCCGCCGAAAGCTATACAAAATACATATTCTATCCATCTTCAATAAACGATTATTCAATGTTCGAACCTATCGGTTCGCAAATGAAAGGGCGGCGAACGGAAATCGAAATTTATTATGGTTTTTAAATACACGAAATTGCATATTCTTAAAACATGAATTAGAGTAATCGCAATCTCTAAAGGTGCATGTTCAGCGTATGAGATATCTCACAGTTTAACAGTACTTACGTTTATACACTCTATAGAGTATAACCACAAAATATACCCATTAAAATCATCATATAGTTGCGTTTCAAAACGAACTTTCATTTATAACCAACTGATTATGCCATTAATATTCGTAGATTGTTTTATGTACGCATATTATCATATCAATGTGAACGCGTGTATAATCTATAATCATTTCATTTAATCGGACAGAGTGGGTAAGATGATGAAAAAGTTAAATGTTGTGGGCGGGGCATTATATAGATAGCTATACAACATGGTTTATCACAGTAACGTTGCGATATGTGAATTGGTATACTTTTGTATTATTTTTCTCTGATGTTTTTTTTTTTTTTTTTAATAACATCGAAACTTTATACAAAATCATTGTTCCCCAATTAGGGCTAAGGAGTAGTAGAAGAAACTACTAGACCCTACTCTGAGGGTAGCTAGAAGAATTGAGAATTAGAAAAGGTGGGTGATGGAAAGATGGAGATATAGAGTGACATCGGAAGAAGAGAAATAAATAGAGGTAGGAGTGGATGGAGAAGAAGCAAGACGCGGTACTAACAGAAACCGAGTACGAAAAATTATCCCCTAGAAATTAGTGGTAACACTAACACCCCCTGACCCAATACAAATATTGGTTAACTGTGATGGATGAAAATTCACTAAATAAATTGATACGTGCAACGAAGGCACCGCTTTGGAAACAGAAGTCATAATTAGATGTGGGTTCGAGTCCGCATCAAAATATAAGTCTATAACAAAATTGATCAAATAAAATTAATTATCCTTCACCCATCATCGTTTTATTATCACCAACTCATTCGTATCCCCATGTGAGTTAGCTATTGGTGGGGTCCCTACAAAAAACTGGTCTGATTACCTGCCTTCACGGAAGAAAGAGATTATTTTCTACTGAATATGCCAAACACAGATATCAACGCTATTAGTTTTCAAAACAAGGTGTGTGCGATAAAAAGTAGCACCTTGCACCTTTAACGCGTTAAATTCTTGGAGTTGTTGCGAAATTATGTAATTATACTATTTATTACAATTTTTAAATTGGTAGACAACCTTGTTGTTTCGTGGATGCAAGTATATACTGGTAATTCATTCAATCGGATTATATTGAATCAAATTGTAGATTTCATATTACATAATGTTCTCATGATCACAGTCGTTTTTTATTTTATATTGTTGACGTTTTGAAATTCCCCCAATTCATTGGAAATTTTCATTTTCTCTTGATTATTTTCTTCACGTATCACACAAATACAAATGATAACATTTTGAAAATCTCAATTCCCCCAAAAGAATGGATCTGTGTGGTAAGTGATCAATATCAATTTTTCAAGAATGTTAATGGTCCGCGTTATTTGATAGGTCTATACCTGTAGCGAAATGTCGTTCACATCTGCTGTATGTAGAGCCAACCGCATTTGTTTATTATGTACTCGTAACTTTAGATTCACTAACTCAAAACAAATCCAACTGGAGCTAATATTATGTATGCAGGTATTTATTGTCAGTTGCATCTGTGAGTTGGCAGAGTAAATACCAAACGAGCGTGTGCGCATTTTATTATTTCTCGTGTGTAATTCTGTGAAGTGATAGTTGGACAATTGAATAAGTGTTATATATGTGACGTTGATATCTTCTATAGATTCATTCATATATCATTTTTACGTTCATTTCAGACTGGACGTTGGTATGATTATCGATTGAACTGTTTGTTCATTGTGTTGATAAAATACATTTAAAAATAATACAATTCATTTTTGTAAATTGGATATCTGTGATTGTAGTGACGGCACACTGCGAGATTAAGAAGGGTAATGAATTGCAGATGCCCCCTCTCTATTCCATATATGAATAGAATGAATAACTGTTCATATATGAGTTGGTTCCACGAATAAAATAGACACATTGATAAGACGAATCTAAATTTAAAAAATTCAGCATCCGGTATTTCAAAGTCAAATTAGCCTTTATTTGAGAGTAGGTGAAAACAAATGGTCTGCGGGTAACCATAGTGATGGCAACTCGAAATTGTCAGGGCTACTCTGACGTTGGTAATTTCTAGCAGGGAATGATTGAAAAATGAAGAAATTTGCTGATTTTCATATTCAATCCCATAGTTGAAAATTACGATTTTCGAGTCGTTTTTATTCGTATCAAGACAAACCAGCGGTCTTATTTCCGTTTGAAGTCTTGAGTGATTCGTATCAACCTAACGTCCAACGACCCCACCAATATATAGGTTATTTGGGGATACGATTGAGCATCAAGTGTTGATGAAACGACGAATTGATGACACGTGTAGGACGTTCATAAAAACCCGTGTCTTATGCGGGACTACGTCATTCGTATCCCCGTATAATCTAGCTGGTGGTGGGGTCGTTAAGTGAACAATAATTAGAATTAGAAACTGAAATCAAATCTGGCGTGGGAGTCCCACATAGAGTATGTAATTTTCTAAATATCATTCAATTATTACCCGCTCATTCGTGCCCCGAAATATCCTAATTTTTGTTCATGAGGTCCATAAGGTGATAATCATCATATGAGAGAACAACAAATCTTCTCTCACACCATTCGTCTACTATTTTAATATTTCAAAATACATTCCTTTTACGTTGACGTATTGTAACGCAGCTATTTTAGAGCGTGAAACGAATAGGTAGCTCCCGTTAAATGTAGCAAGTATTTGATAATAGTTTATTATCTAAAAGGTTAGGTAAAATTGAGTTATGACTGAGCATGGGTAGGTAATGATGGATTTAATTTAATTCATATTGAGGTTTAACGTCGCACTATAATGATGAGTAAGATCTATTGATGTAGGACGAATGATTAATGAGATGGTGAGTTGAACGTTTCTTATGTAATTAGAAGGATACTTGGTGGGAAACGGCAGTGACCTATAGGAAACCATCTCAGCATCGACCTAGGCTACGGAGGAAAATTGCAAAAAAAAACGCAAAGATGGTCGGAGGCGGGGATTGAACCGATGTAACCATGGATAACAACAGCTTCTGAGATTTATCTGTCCATATATAAATCCTGTTTTGAAGTAATTAATGTGATCAAATTATATTTTCGGTGATGTCAACATGATCTTCGAGCAACATAGTACAAGTGAACATAAAGGGAAGTAATAGTTTTAGTTATTTTGTGAAATACTCACGATTCAAGATTTGCCTTCTGGTCTAGCCAGAAGGAAGGCTGACATCCAGCTAATATGATATTTAGTGACCATGCAGAGTTCTTATGACTTTGAGGTGTAGTTCTGACTTTTTTTTGTTCAATTAAATTGTATTTTGGCATAGATTTATGCAGATTTATGTAAGCACATTTCTAATTTTTAGGATTTTCAAGATACTTGATTCCTAGAAGTCTGAAAATCACTCAATAGAATGCAAGAACCTTGGAAGAAAAATTTGTATGCACGGCCATCAGGATGTCATCAACGTCAAGAGGGCTGGAGCAACAAGACTTTTCACTGCCACTGGTGTTTCTTGCATGCATGTCATAACAACTATCAAGGTTTCAAGAAAAGAAAGAATTTTGTTTTGAACATTGGACTTGTCTAATTTACGATTGATAATAATTTCAAGAAAATCAAATATCACAAGAAAAGAAGAAGAGAAGAGAAGAAGTTGAGAGAAAAAGAAGACCAACAAACATTTGTGTATCCATCCTGACTTGGTTTTTCGTGGTTTCCCACAGTCCTCGAAGCAAATGCTTGGATGAAGTACTAATTGGCCACGACCTTTAATTAGTAGAGTGATAGGCCAAATTATAACATTATAGGCCTATCACTCATTTTTTTTTTCCATTTTGTATAATGACAAACTTTACATCTGCTGTTAATGGAAAGAAGTGATCATTGCCCAAGAGACTTAGTTCAAAGTGGAAGATATCAACATTCGTGTGTTTTGTTTACTCTTAATACCAATGCTGATTATGTCCGGATATATTTCACAGAAACGGTTTTTACTTATAATGTGTTCCGGACTTTCGGAAACTGAAAGACTGTTATCTGCGGCAGAATGTTATGGTCACCAACAGCGCAGTCCTGGTGTTAAAGTTCATTGGTTTTAAATAATTAAAATGGGGTGGTAAGATCGCCCTTGTGGTGCCCCGTCCAAACGATCCTACTTTCCATCCTTAGCCTTAATTGGGGAACAATGATTTTGTATCAAGTTTCGATGTTATTAAAAAAAAAATAATAGTTTGGACTAGAACTCTTTGAGTTGTGGATCGAGTGGTAAAACTTTAAAGTGATAATTGATGAACAGGTACCATAAAACACGGATACCAAAAAACTGTCTGAAGTGCAAGTGTGAGTGTGAGTGCAAATGTGTGAAAAGTGTAAGTGTTTCAGAAGGTAGCAATGATGATGCATCGAAATGCAAGGAATGTACTGCAATAAAGGTAGGAAACCATAACATATGACATGATAACATGATAAAAAAATGTGCAGTCATACACATGCCATACTGCATAAGCCTGACCCATTATATAACTGCCCACAACAATGTCAGAAGAAATGTAAGACATTTGATAAGTATAATATATATATATATATATATATATATATATATTATTTCTCAAGTTTTCGCCGACATATATGATGCTATGATTATTTTCTGGATGAATTTATTCATTTTATCTTATTTATTAATTTACTTTTTCTCTGATTATTTTTTAGGTAAGCGGTTTATTCCGGAAAATAATCATAGCATATATATATATATATATATATATATATATATATATATATATATATATATATATATATATATATATATATATATATACCGGTATATATATATATATATATATATATATATATATATATATATATATATATATATATATACCGGTATATATATATATATATATATATATATATATATATATATATATAGATATATATATATATATATATATATATATATATATATATATATATATATATATATATATATATATATGTATATATATATGAATATATATATATAAATATATATATATATATATATATATATATATATATATATATATATATATATATACATATATATATATATATATATATATATATATATATATATATATATATATATATATATATATATATATATATATATATATATTCCATTTCCCTAGAATAGGGTATGAGCAGAATATTCGCAAAGTGAAAAATGGCCAAATACTTTGTGAACAAGAACCTTAAACGCTAATCGCAAAGTAAAAATTGGCCGAAAAATGGCAGAACGGCCCAAAACTCGCTAGTTATGTGGACAAAGCAATTTACTTTGCGTATAGGGCCGGCTGCAGAATATTTTGCACTTGTAGAAGTTTTCTATTTTCACTATTTCACTAGTTTCGTTAGGTTTTCGTACGGTCACGAATCTATCAGAGTAATGAAAATCAACAACTATATAACCAAATACAATCATTCCCTGTAACGACGAGGAATGCGCATACATTTAATTGCAGTTGCATGAATTGAACTGTGAATATAATTGATGTACAATGATAAATCTAAATTACTCAACACCTATATACATTTCTAATGTTTTAATGATGTGATATTCAAGAACTGAATCAATCTTTTTTTCAAACCCTTGGGGGATAATTCCTAGACACATTTCGAATGTTTCGTAGTGTTTAAATATCTTCCAATGCTCGGAGGATTTATTGGCAGTGAAATGATGATGCACATTTGTGAGTTGAAAGAAGTAGTTGATATACGAACCTTTCCAACTCATTGTTGGAACAAAGTGAACAATTTCGAATGAATCACTCTTTATCCTTTTTATTGGATATAGTTCACACTCACGATTCTGTTAAATGAAGCAACACGTTCTAGAATAATTGTATATAAATATTGCGTACAAAGAAAAACGTTATATCAAGCGAATATATCATTTTGGAAATTGATAAAAATTGTTTCCATTGCATGATCTGAATCAAAATACATGACTATAAGGCCCGGTAATACAAAGTCCACTTGATCCTCATATGAAAGCTAGTGAAATCAAAGAGCATGGGTAACCATGGTGATAACAACTTCAAACTGCCAGTTAGAGTTACTCTCATGTTGGTAATTCAAGTATCAAATCAAAACATATCGTAGTCAATAGACACAATCAATTTGCATATCAAACTCCCTGTCATCAGGAAAACCCGCAGTCGAAACTGAAAATTTTATTAAATGTGCGTTTCAAAAATATTTTGATCTGCACAAACAGAACTGGTTCTCCCTCCACCCCCCCCCCCTCCCCTTCCCCATTCCGTACTATAATAAGTATGTGTTTGAAGAATTCTGAAACTTCTGTTTCTTTGACAATACACAAGGATTCTGTAATTGTGAATTGATATTTACAATAGAAAATGTGGAATCTTCACTTTATGGTATTGCTGCTTACAAACTTTATTACACATTGATCGAAATTCAAGAAACGAACCAGAAACGAATGTTCTTGTGTAGTTTCAATTATTCTCATTGTTCAAATGGAAACTATGAATGTATACTATGGATATACTATAAATATACTATACCATACTATAAGGCCTGGTATTACCAAGTCTAGTTACTAGTTAGCCTTTATCCGACAGTTCAAACTTGTTATCACCATGGTTACCTGTGGTATTTGTTTTCACCAACTCTCAGATAAATACTAACTGGACTTGGTAATACTGGGCCCAAGTTGTATACACATACAAATATACTCTCATTCATTTTTTTCAGTTCCAATCAGTTTGAATATGCTCAATCAATGATGGGGCCTACTACATTTTCTGTCTGTCCGATGAAAACTGATACTGGATAGATCAAGAATAGTTTTAATTATTAGCACTTAATTAAACTAGCGTGTACTCATCAAATTTACTTAGTATCCCAGATTATGAAATGTATGTGTGTCCAACAAATTCGAACTGTGAAAATTCTTACTTTTCAAAACTACGAGCTGATATATTCAAAAGATACGTCAATTTGGGGGGCGCTGAAGAGCGCAACCGAAAATCGAAAAAATAATATTTCAACTAAATTCACAAATAGCATCACAAAAGTTAATCGCACTTAAACATAAGAAGTGAGATTACAAAGTGCTAAAAGTGTGAATGTGAAGAATAATATAATTGACGACTCGAAATAGGCGTGGCTTAACCATAGTCACCAGTTGAATAATATCATTTGTTGTCATTTGAAGATACCCCGATTGGATATTTGAATTTGACTACAGTTCTAACTGTTGATTGGACGGTATGATTTCTGACGTCATGGGGGGAGACTGCGAGTCGTCAATTAAAACCATTTCGAATAATGTTGTGCTCCAATTGATAGAAAATTACACTAAATGGATATAAAAAAAAAATTCAAAATTCTCCTCTTGAGTGGGAAACCATGATTGTATATCAGGATTCTGATAGGGATACAAAAAAAATAACATCAATAACATAATCACCGAGAACTGTCATTATTTTGGATCTACTCCCTCACACCTACACGATACATTGTATACATTGCTTACGGATACATTGTAAATTTAAAATAACAGAGAATATATATTCATTTTCAATACAATCCTATCAAAAATACATCACCTGTAAAACCAACTTATTACTGAATTTATGACATCCTTGTTACATTTATCATTTAAAGACGTTTGTACATCTCAATAACTGTGTGGCCTACACATTTTCAAAAGAACAACATGAACTATATAGATAATAAACCACAAGCTCAAGTACTTTCCATAATCATGATCTGGATGGGTGTCCATTTATGTATGATAATATTCTTATTACCGAAGCCGTTCGTATTGTTGAAACTTCGTTAAATCTGATAGTTTACAGCTAAAAGGGTTATATGGTAGATATGATTTATTGTTTTTACATACATAAGTTACATGTGCATGCTTGTTGGAGAGGGAGTTTTGTGTATTATGTAGATTGGAGCTATACTCCCATTTCATGCATAATTAATATTCCACACGAACATATCTTTTCTCCCACTCGTGAAGATATCGGTGTGTGGTTACGATATAACTATGGCATTACATTGAGTAAATATATTTATATTTTGATTAATTATTATGGGTTGTATAATTTTAAAAAAAATCTGTTCGAGTGTACAGTATTATTAGAGTGGAATGGTTTGAAAAATGGAATTTACAATTTCATCGTACACTGTACTCTATTCGAATATATTTTTGGATTGAAAATTATCGTTTGCGGATGGTCAGATTTGAAAATAAGCATTTCCAACACAATTTTGACTGTCATGTCATTACATATTCACAATTAAATTATCTATCACAACAATAATCTTCGTTTTTCAATTGTTAATAATTGTAAGAGTACGTATAATTTTAACGATCTGTAGAGAATAGAGTATAAAACATATACTCATAGACTTTCAATAAATATGAACATTTATTTTCCAATTTATTGTGAAGCTATAGATCCAAACTCTTCACCGTGGAATGAATATATGTTCATTTCAGTTCACTATCTACTACTTATTTTGTAGTACAATCTACTATTCTTCAAGAGCAGCCAATTATGTTGTTTCAAATGAAAAAAAACCTTGACCACACACACATGTAGGTATGCATTATTGATATTTTTTTCAAATCAGAAATTAGTTGTCGTTCGAATATATTTTGTTATAGTCCGTAAGTGATGAAATACATTATCGTATTTCTATGGTGGATGTGTTTTTGAACCTCCCATATCATCAAGTCACTGCGGTTAAGAGACTAGAACTGACCATAAAATATTAATAAGCCAAAGTTGTTAGAAATCGAAAGTGGGCTGGCGCAAAATGTACTACATTGCGAAATAGTTGTACATTCTGAAATTTCTGTTCCATCACTTGATTTTTTGAACTGGATTTATTTGAAATTTCAATCGATTTGAAATTGGGAACGCAAGACGATTTTATCAGACTATTTTAAGTTGACAATGTTTTTTTTTACTGCATTATTGAGTGTATTCTACATTTTATTATAATATTGACTATGCATATACTGGTACTTTATTGTAAACAGTCATCTGAATGAAAATATATATATATATATATATATATATATATATATATATATATATATATATATATATATATATATATATATATAAGAGTGGCCACCAAATTCCGCATAAAGCGAAGAAAATTTCCATCTTTTGAAATGAGGCACAACTTTAGTTCGAACAACTGAGACGAGTGGTCGTGTGGTCACTCTGAATCGTCATTCAGGAGATCGGGATTCGATTCCCGCCATGGTCGACCATTTTGTGGCTTCCCTATTTCGATCAGGTCAATAGTGGGATGTTTCCGTGACAACAGGTCATGACCGACTCTTCCCGAATTTTCCAGAACACCTATTCAAATATCCTTTCATACAACATCCCATCATCTCATATATAATTCACCGACGACAAAAGATCTTGGAAACCAGTACAGTGCGTCTTTGAACGCAATATATATACATTTACAAAAAAAAGTTTGAACTCGTAAGTAGATAAGAGGTTAACGGTGCCTGATAGAGAAACATCCAATTCACGTCAGAACTATATTAAATTGAATATAAATTTTGTACCTCTCAATTGTTTTTATTTTGCAAAAAAGTTGAGAGAATAAAAATTGATCACTCATTTACCGCCACTTGTAGCTCAGTGGTGATATGCTCCACGTGACTGGTAGATGAGGGTAGATCAGGCCTCGGTCCAATCACCGCCATCTTTACTGATACTTCTCGTGGTTTCCCTATGAAGTTTGGTGAATTTTGTGATGTCTCCCATTATACGGATCATGACCTTTCACTTTCTACTAGCCAATTTCCATCATCAAAAACATTATTATATCAATAATCATTCATCATCACAGTGCGTCGTGAAACCACAATAATTAAAAATGGGAACGATTCTTTCAAAATTTTGGAAACTGAAGAATGTTTTTTTTTTTTTTTTTTGGTAAAACAAAAGTTAGAAACATTACAATTAACAAAATTCACATTGCTTGATCCACAAATCCTTATAAGGGCTTGACTGTGGTGATTACATGAATAAAATAACTCTATAAAAACACACACAAAATTAGTTAAAAAACAGGGAGAAAAAAAGTGCAACCTAAAATTACGAAAGAAACGAGAAATGTTGAATGTATCCTTGAATCAAGTGAATATTTTTGAATTTTTAACAACAATTTTCTCATCATATCGCATGAATGTGATCCCAACAAACACAGCAGAAACTCTACATACGACATAATAAGGTGTTAATGACTTCAAAGTATTTATCGGTAACCTAATTGACTTTCTGATATAGATACATTAGCCTGATGATTTTTCACTTCGGCTACCTCACATACTCGTCATTATTTCATTTTGCTTATTTATGTAAGATGTTATAAAAAAAAACGGAATCTCCATGTAGTACACTCAAATTTTCAGTCATCAAAAATTCGTTCCATCAAATTCATATAACCCATATATTTGTCAATACAATCCGCACAGTATTACGCACAAATACCATATACATTCCCAAATAATTCACATCAGAGTGAAAATTTACAATTCAAATCTCTAAACAACAAACTAATTTGAAAATAAACACCGGATTGCACCTATCAAAACGGTGAGAAAAAATAATAGTACACGATTTCAAAACAATATCATTGCATGTCATATACGTGTGCAAGCGTAGGCGGTAATACCAATCCACTCTTATTGCCAATACCGATCGACCGGCTGTCTCGTCATTATAACTTGGAGGTTTCGATCCACCAAACACCCACAAATAGGTGTATATTAAACCAAATTGCATCCGCTACTTCACCAATAACGAGCACATCACCATCATTTTCCTAACTCTTATGATACGAGAAAGAGAAAAAAAACATATTGATTCGGGAGCCTGTTATTTTATCCTCCATGTAGATAGTATATAAGTGTACAGTATACCATAATTCACGAGAATACAATTCACAAAAGAAGGTGTTAATTTTCATAGAAAGTACCTATACTTTGGAGTTTGTTTAGCCTCTAGCTAGGATTATATTCAGTTAGGAATTGTAATATCTTAAAGATTCGTGCCTTGTTATAGAGTATTACCATGGATTCTTTTTAGTATGGTAGCCACAAAATGATATCAAATGATCAGGGGTTCACAATAGCTGTTTTTTTTTCATGTGGTAGATGTAAATATGTGTGATTTAGTTGTCCAGTCAGGAAAAAAATAATTGTATCAAGATATTCATAGTTGCAGTTTAATTCCGATAAAACCCGACTTAGCAAGTGCAGTTTGTCTTATTCTGAAAATTGGTGGAGATTAATAGTATGGGTGATGGAAGTGATAACAGGTTTTAACTCCCCGTTAGATATATATTCAGGCACTCAGTTTGATATATAGTTATTTTCATAGAGCAAAAAAACGATCATTTTTTGAAAATGCAACAAGTTTTCAGTTGGCAGTGAATTATAAAGTTTGGGTGATGCTCGTCGAACTTGATGAATATCACAAAACACTTTGGGACCAAATTTCAGTGATGAACTCAACTGGAATTTCCAACTATGCCCATTTGAGCGACGTGTCACTCTCGACATTAGGCATATTAATAATAATTCTCAGTTGGAACTAAGTATAGAATAGATTTTTGAGATGCACTTCAAATAATTCATTTCTCTCGTTTTTTTTTTTACATTGCTTTTTTTCACATGAAGCTATCTTCATAGTGACCATTTTATCCATATAAATAATCGGTAATCAGTATCATTTTTGCATTTAGCTGATGAGTACAAATCTATTTCAACTCTAGTTTGAAAATCTCGATTTACATTTTAACATATTTGATCGATTTTTAATTTCGATTGATTTCCATACATTTTAGTTATGACAATTTTTATTTTCCCATGGTTATCGTCAAGACACTCTGAAATCTCCATCGGTTATCAAAATAATTGTTGATGAACAATTGTTATATTTGTTAATAGTTGTTAATTGATAACTGAACTATTTTTCCCAATCATTAGTGACGAAAGAAACAATTAAAGTTAGTGACACCAACAATGAAATAAATACAAATCATCACTTCAAATATTTTATTCGATCAATTCTCTTGTACAACCCTGCGACCATGTCCACGTACTGAAATGCTTGCACCACCGTGTTTGTACCTCTTAGAGCAGAGAGTTATTTGCTAGTTGGTAGGGGCAAAACGTGAACGAGCTGTATTATGCCAATTGATATATGAAACATCCATCCCACATTGCCCCGTGGTCAAATTCGATCTATGAGACCGCGCGAGAAATAGAAACACAAACTGGGTGTGAACTTTTACCGATGCCAAGATCATTAGTCGAGAAAATCTGTGGAAACTAGCATTTTAGTATAACCAATCATTGTTTTATATTTTTATATAGTCATAGTTCTAGTTGTTTAGAGTCACGCAATCGGGTTCGGAACAAATCATAAGTTTAGATTGAGAATAAATTGATTAGACCAGGTCATGTAGATTCTCTGCAGGGCTCAATTGGTTTTGTTTGAATTTTTTTTATTCTAGAATGTAGATGGCACATTTCAATAATGGTTGAATTCGCTTCTATGAGAACTTTGAAGTGTGAGTATTGTGATTATGTATATACGGAAATTGTCAATCTTATATAATCAATTTCATCACACTCTATTCATATTTGGCTACAATTTGGAATTATATTAGCGATTTGGGACAGCACTAATCTAAATGCATTTTTTTTTAAAGGCTCCTTATTGGATTACATAAGAAATTGACCCTGAACATAAATCCACAAAACCCTAAAAGGGTTTATCTGTGGGATAAGTACACATATAACAATGATTAGATAGTGAACAGACATGTATATTAAATTACTTGCTTCTATAAAATTAATCTGAATAATGAACCTTATCACAATTTTACAACGAAAACGAAAATACAAAAATTCAAGAATACAACGAAAATACAAGAAAATAATGATCACACAAGAAAGACATAAAATCGAAAAACTGAAAAGTAAACATTTTAGAGTGAAAATAGGGAATTCAACCAGCCATATATCTATAAAAAATTTAATTACTCATTGGATGCGTGAGAATAACATAAATATAGTCAATAAGTTGAGCTATAGTTTTGGAACTAAACCACCAACCCTAAATGATTCGAGAGTTAAATGTTTTGAGCACATCGTGTTTTAAAAGATGAATGAGAACACGACGTTCTTGATGAGTTTATCAAATGGATGAGAAAATATGTTGTAAATAAAAACATCATTAAATAAACAATTCCTGATTTTTTTTTATTGTTGACATTTTTCAAATATTTTGATTCCACTATTCTTGAATATATATATTTATGCAATGCATTTGACTTATAGTCACGAAGGATCGTAAGCCAGTATAACTGATGCAAATAATTCAAAAAATCAAGAAGTAGACAATATAAGTTTTTAGGGCTCCACGATTTTCCAAACGTTCATAAATACAACTACATCTTTCAAACTCATTTGATAGTTGCAGCGAGATTATGCCCACCGAAATGTGTACTATTATATGATGATGAAGCGAAGGCTCAATTTCGTCGTACTCGGAAAAATTGAACTTTTTTTTTTCGTTGCTCCACAGGTTAAACGAATTATTTCGAATTCAGATGAAACTTGAACATACACGAGTAGCATCTTCCTATTCACCACTATAGGCGCAATCGATTGCACCACTCCTTAGAAAACCCATTCCGAAGTTTTTTGAAACCTTGAAAATAACAAAGAGGAGAAAATTTGAAAAAAATAGTTCCTTCGAATTATTCAAATTTCCACGGAATGTGTGTATAATAATGGTACACATTATTCCGAATTACATTCATTTTAATTTTTTAAATTTTGATATCATTTTAATCTACAACTTCTACATTATGTGCACTTTGCAACACACGAACACAATACAGAACAATACATATTTTAAATAAATTACATTTTTACACGGTATTCTCAAAATCCCCATATTATCACAAAATTTAACAAAATGTATACTTTTATTGCGTTTTTTCATTATTTGTCATCCGATTGTTGTGAAAGTCACTTAGAATATTCGTAATTATGTTTTCCATATACAGTGAAAATTTTGAAGCTTCTGAAAATTTTCGACATTTCAAGTATTTTCCATCCGTGTTATTCTTGTGAGGATTTCTCAAAATTTTCGAATTTTTGCCGGAAAAACCTCCCGACCAATTTTTCTGAAAAACAATCCCAACCTATTCTGGTATGACAGAAATATGTAGAAAAAGTTTCAAGTCGGTAGGTATTTTTTCCTGACCTGTATGCCGCGTACAAAATTACAAAAAAAAACAAGCTCATTTTTTTCGGTAAGTGAAATGGAATCGTCTCTATGCTCATCTAAATAAGCCCATCGTTCATTCAACAACGCATATATTGCGTTTCCCTAGTCTAGTCTGTAGTCGACCTTCTTCTTTCGTGAACCAGGTATTTTTTTCGTCTCATTGCCTTCTTCATTAGTTCATCAATTTTCACATGAATATGGTTCCTAAATTGAACTACTGACCTTTTTCGCATTCATCTTGGAAGTACTTTCACAATTTGATGAGTAAATGCAACACCTTCGACATTTGACGTGCGTAATACAAAACATAATCACTCACACACACATAACAAGTTGAACTAGTAGTGAGACATTTGCTAATGTTCATCTTTTAATCACCGTATATGCACTAATTAAATCATAATCATTGAAAAACTAGACACGTTATTCATGGTTTATTCTCATCAAAAGAGTTAGGCTGAGAATGCAGACTTGGAATTTAGATCACCATGAGGAAAAATCTAATTAGATTGTCCTTAAAGAACCTGTACTGTTTTATTACTAGTTACGTGTTAATTGTTGATGGTTTTAAGTTTCTACGTATTTTTCTCGTTTCTTATTTTTATGTTAGATTGATGGGTCATTATATTGAGTTGTTTCAAGATGAGCAAACGTCAGCCTAACTTCACAAACTCACAGTGTTTATACATTTTAATTAATCTCTCCGGAGTGAGAGCTACTTTTCTTGATGTATGATCACGTGCATCATGTTTTTGATGCAGAAAAGTCCCGAGTTGAGGCTATTTCACTCACGAACCTTCAAAAATTGAAAAATATAGTTCACTTTTTTCAAATGAATATTCATTCATTCATTCTATATTCTATTTATATATTTGTATTGACCTTTCTAATATCATGTATATGATCAATTGGAGAATAAAAACATTTATTATTATTATTATTATTATTATCATTATAGTTTTTTGTGTGTGCAGTTTCCTTAACTGATCATTTAATTTTCACAAGATAGTAAATTCCAATCAGAGTAGTATTAAATAGACTATCTTTACAGCATAGTGAGCGTGAGCAAAGATTTTGAGGGAGGTTTTCGAGTATGTGGCTTTCATTCGGGCATACTGAGTTTGAAAACATTATATACAGTGACGATACACATTATCACAAACTTTCACCCTAATCAGAGAAGTAATTTCTAGAAAAAACTTGAACCATGTGAAGACATCAAAGCTCATCCATTGAAAAAATTTAAAGAGTTGACCATTTTCTGAGGATTTTTTATTTGAATCTCCATAATAATACACAAACCACTGAACAACCATAACCAAGCGCCACCGATCAACAATATAAGTAATAGAAGATCTATAGATATCCACTATATCTAATTTAGTTGAAGAAGATTTTTCTCACTTTGCTCTTCCATACTTACTGTACACACATCTGAAAATGTGTGATTAGTTTATTCCTAGATTTACTCAATATGAAAAAAATAACCACTTCAGAAACTGAAGTCACCATTGGGCGTGGGTTCGAATTCCGCATAAGACATGGATCTTTGTGAAAGTCCTTCCACCCATCATCTCTTCATACTTTCATGTATTGCTCATTCGTACCCCCATATAATTTAGCTGTTGGTGGGTTCGTTATGCAAACATTAAGCTTAATCATAATCATGAGAGAAATGAGAAAATACAGATCAACAGCCATAATATCGCTTTCTTCATACAATTTAAATAAGCCATCGGCCAAGATGAAACGAAACTTTAACGAAGCCTATAACTAGGAATGTATAGTTAAACCATCCATAACTAACCGTACCGGATTCGAGACCAGTGCGAGTCTCATCAGAAATTGGCCACGATACCCACATACATAGACACCAATTGCTATGTAACTAGGCGGCATCACATGATTGATCGTGAAATGTATACTGTAACGAGACTATTTACTATGCATTACCCAACAGCCGAACAAATTGACTATCTATAGACGCGATACGGATACAAACTTATATTTTTCTATCTCTTAACGAAAACTAGTTCGTTAAGTGTGAGAAAAATTTCATTTTTCAAATTACAATCTTCACCGACCACAAAAATCAATCTATTTTCGTGTATACGCTATGATATAGTATATTATATCAGAATGTGAAATGGATACAAATATTTATTTCTTCAGGGCGAAAATATAGGTGAATAAATTGTGATCCACCACGGAATAGTTTTGCGGGTTTGATGATGTGTGAGATTTTCTCTTTTGTTGTGATATTTTTGTTTTTGTTTTTTGTTTGTGAAGTTTGTGTATGGAGTTACGTATACACTCTGTTCGGTGTGCTAGGCGAGCACGCACGTGAGTTCGGGCGTAATTGCATGTAGTTGATGGCTAATAATACATCACACTTCGGTACGAGGTGAATTAGAGACAGGCCTATAAATATATATATATATATATACGAAAATATAATCTTGCGCTGTTATGGTATCATAAATATAGAAATAAGGCAGCTGAATATGATCGGGAATTGTTCGATTTGACCCAGATTCTGAATGTTTCAAAACAAATGTAATATTTCAGTTCATTTTTGTGAAAGTTTGGGTTATTCTCACCATTTTCCACGTACAAAGTCTATTATAATGGCTCTCATTTCAATACATTTTCATTATATTCCAACACAACACCCTCAAGATCGCCCTTGTGGTGTCCCGTTCAAACGATCCTACCTTCAATCCATGACCTTAATTGGGAACAATAATTTTGTATCAAGCAATTTTCGATGTTGATGAAAAAAAATTATGTTCATTCTCAACACTTTTTGTATGATCGTGTTATTTTTATATGAAATATTTCAGATAACTTATATTTATCGATTGGAGACTA
The DNA here is from genome assembly GCA_964007535.1 of Brachyptera risi. NCBI lineage: Eukaryota > Metazoa > Arthropoda > Insecta > Plecoptera > Taeniopterygidae > Brachyptera > Brachyptera risi. Next base: position 40,583,309 of record OZ023331.1, on the reverse strand, counting down.
ATATCTTAACATCCATAATTATGAAGATGAGTGTGAGTCATCTCATTTTATTTATTCCGAATTAATTGAATCGCAGGTTACTCAGAATTAATCCATCAGCAGTTTGTTCTGCTACGAACATTTCATGAGAAATGGTATTCCACATAAAATGAATAACCAACAATTTCTATATAATAGATAATCATTCATATACATCTACAAAAATCTACAATAAAATTACTATATTTTTCAACATTCTTTCAACTTAATACGAGTTATTTTCCCATTTCATATCATCCCCCCCTCCCCCTCCCCCCCCCCCCCACTTCACCGCCACCTACCAACTCGTTAAATTAACGCATGCATCCAACCTCTAGACCAGTAAGCTAAGCATGCAAGATTACAAGTAACATCAACATGCCCAAAAACGGCTTAATCACCGACGAGTATCGTTTGATTTGACCCCACAATCACCTACCTGTATATGTGACTCCAGGACAGGTCACAGGTCACACGTTGAACATATGGTCAGCGCAAATTACTATGTAATTTACGTAACTTAATGGTGTAAAATGTCATATTTTGTAAAATATGAAAGTTCACGATGGGAAAGGAAAGCTAGCGATCATATTTTATTGATTCATTATTCCGTAGGTTAATATTATTATGGTTATGAAAATGAAGGTATGACTTGGACTGACGGTGGCATTGATCGATGTTGGATTATTTATGCATATCTTTTAAGCATATATTATTGTTGATGAGCGTAGCGAAGTCTCCATCCCACTCTTATAGGGCTTTGTCTGTGTGTTTTTTTTTTTTGTTTTTTTTTTTTTTTGTTTGTAAGCACTCCACAGGTCGCAAGGGTTGACTGATCAACATGAAACTTTTTTTGTACACGCAAACTCATCCAACTTAGAACTGTATAGTTTTTGGAATGAATCGGTCGGACCGATTTTGAGAATCATCATCTCAAAGTTTCTAAAAACCCCATAAGATTTGGCTGGGCGGAAAATGTTGAAAAATAAAATCTCTCCGAATGGGATGAAATTTTCTCTAAATGTGTATACATGGATTTTAAACATTATTACGATTTTTTAAGCAATTCTGATCAGTCGTTTTGGAGAAAAAAAATAAAATGACTGATAATATTCATCAAATATTTCATAAAAATTATGACAGAATTAAGTTGTCGAGATTCACTGCTTTCTAGATTCAAGAGTTGACCAACAATGAAGTATTTTTTATATGCGTCAATGTGTGTAGAATACCAGAGTCAATGAAGTGGCAAGAGTAGAACTTCTTTAACGACTTTTATAGCTTATTCAGATATCAAGGTGTGTAGAATACCAAAGTCGATAAAGTAGCAAGGGTAAAACTATTTCAAGGACTTTTATACCTTATTGAGATATCTCGCTCATCTTACAACGCATATTTCGCGTTTGACTAGTGAAATAATTTATCATTCCGATGTGGAGGCAGCAATGCTATTTACTCTTCGAGCTTGTTAGGATTGAGTGAATGACAAATGATAATATCATTATCGTTGGTATGATGAAGACGTGATGTGAGGCGAATGTGGTATTGGTATTATGAATATAGTTTTATATTGATGATTTTTTTTTTTTTTTGAATAAGAAGGATTATATGAATAAATACCACCGTGCAAGTTGACCTTTGCTGATGGAAAATAACTTATATCTGATTTTGTATAGCTTTGATCACCTCGCGGTTAAAAAGTCTAGAAATATCTCAGACTGAAAGAATAATGCTTTTTCTCTTTATTATATATTAAATTGATATCCTTCAATATTGACAAGCAATCTGTTATTTCATAGTGAACCTCTGAAAATATCTATAACCATATTCCATAATCATTTCGAATATTTCTGAAATTACATTGAGAATAAATAAAACTTTCAATATCACATTTTACGCATAAAAAGTGAAAAAAGTTGTCCAGAAAAATTCTTGCAAAATCAAATATAGGGCCCTCTAGACACATTTCAAATTAAGAACGGTTCCCAAGCTAGGTTCTGATAATATTTTTTCAGCTCTATACAATTTTCATATTAAATGTATATGATTCAATATTAAAATAAGAGTTCATATCGTCGGTAAGATATGGAGAAACCTTCTCCTAACCTCGATCTCAAATTACAGCCATTAGTGAATGAGCACTTCGTATACAATAATAATAATTCAACAAATAATTGAAATAATATTTCACCCGCTATCTTGGCCAACTGTCTTCAGGCGCCAGCTTAATGTGTCTCTATGGAACATTACCATCATTTCAAATATATTTTAAGTAGACACTCTTCTGGTCACGTTTTTTGACAGGCCGAAATACCTGATCGACTATGCTAGAGGATATACGAGACGGTAACTCGAAGCCATCAGTATAGTTGAGATATGGTGTATATACAGTTTGATTGTATCCGTATAATCTTAAATCAATGTCTAATCCGACATCGATCCACGAATCTCACCATTCCAGTTGTTATCTGAGACGCTGAGATCAAGACTGGCTCAAGTCCATATATTTTGTACGGTTTTTGTGTCTGTGTGTTTTTATATAGCTTATTGGATATTTTATTTTTTCTGTCATAAGTTCAGTTTTTAGTTGAAACAAGAAGAACAGCAGGTTTATTATTCTTATTGATCAATACATCGATAAAACTTGTGGTTATTATTTTTTGTGATTTGTTTTCTCTTTATGTTTTTATATGGGAACTTTTTTATCCTATAGTACACTGTTTCTTCAGTTTACCGCAGCTCGATTGAATATGGAATTACTGTTCTCATAAATGTACTACTCCTATTGAAAAACACAGAAAAATATCGAAAATATTGAAAGTATAACAAGTCCTACTCAGTGGAATTTATTTTGTATTTGCATCTGTTGAAATAAAATACTGGTGATATGATTAGAGTTTTATTCTTTTATACTCAATTATTCATGTATTGGCCAATTTTCCACAATGAAAAATGTTCACAGATCTTATGAGCATCAAATATAGAGAATGGGTTCGAAAAAGTTATCACTTCATGGACTTTCAAAACTCAAAAACTTACCTTGGTATGCCTATAGTATTTTCAGCAGACTGAGTAGAAGAGCAAATATTTGGTATAAAATAATCAAGAACATCCCATTATAACAAGAAATTTGAAAAATAATGTATTTAATTTTAATTGCAGAGTTTTGGAAGTGTGAGAAAGTAAAATGTGAGCCTATGAGAAAATAGCACCCATCTTCAGACAAAAATGATATAGTTCAAATTCAAAATTCAATCTCCATTTCCACTTTTCCAACTTATAATCAAAAACATTATCATTCTCACTTATCAATCACCGATAACCCTTATCTCAATTCACATCACAATTCTATATTATACATAAACATATGCAAAGTTCGACTTGCGTCCTTATTCCCCTAATACGCTCATACCCATATGAGAGATAGACAGACATTGCAAGGCAAACTTAACGATCATTTTATCATCAAATTTATGCCCCGTTGTCCCCATTCACACGAGCTAGCCTCATCCAATCGCTTATAGCTCACCTACGATTAATAGGGGCGATAATTTACTACAATGCCGTAAGCACCTGAGCATGTTGGAGAGGTACGTATAACACTCACTCTCTTCTCTCTTTATCACACACTCATCCAGTCACTCACTCACTCGCTCACTCACGGTCTCGTCTATATATTACTAGGATTTATAGCGGGCCGTTAACTAAACTGGGCCTTACTTGATGGCGTTTTGCATCGTAAATATTGAACGGATCTAGTTTGTGGGAAGATTGTATATAGTTTCAGGTGTACCACACTTACCACAAAATCTCGTTTTCACTAAAAGAAAAAGTCACTGAGTTCATCAGTATTATTCATCTTTCTGAAAATTGTGAAAATGACTAATTCCATTGAGAACTGTATTCATTTAGTTGAAATCTTGGGTAGTGACAAAATAAATATTCATAAAAAATATTGTGGGCAGGTCGAAAGTTGGAAAAAAATCTTTCTTCATGAGATATATAATGGATACTTGGCTTCTGGCAGTAACAATCTATCTCTATATACCATAGCAATACAGCAAAGTAGTATACGCCATTATGAATTGGATGGTACGGTTATCAATACGGTTATCAATTGGTGAACATAGTTGATCGTCTTTTTCTATCAATGAGTGATTACTTGTCCCAAACCTATATGATCATTGGATCAGAATGAAACCATTTTGTGCCTTGTTGCAATTCTCCGTACACGAGAGAGAGAGAGAGAGAGAGAGAGAGAGAGAGAGAGAGAGAGAGAGAGAGAGAGAGAGAGAGAGAGAGAGAGAGAGAGAGAGAGAGAGATTAGCACTTTATTGAAAACAATAGGATTCTTCCGATTGATGGCACACATTATTGTAAGTGGGAAAACGCGTTACATGTTTTCGCGTTGACGGATGAGCTAGAACGTGTTCAGGTAAGGTTGGACACACAAACCCATATCACACAACTGAGGCGACTTTATTCCAGTATATGCTCTTCAGGCACTTCGACTCCAAAACTTCTGTCGATCTGCAGACCTCTCACTCAGATGAACGAATTAGGAGTATGAGTCTTCCAGATTATTGTATTTTGGGAATAAATATACAAAATCCATACAATTGAATTCCTTTTTGGTATCAATCAGACTTGTGAATCAGTCTGTCCCAGGAGTGACTCAGGAGAGATTCAGGAGACCGGAGCTCGACTCCCGCCAAGGTTGACCATCCAGACAATTGACCATTGTAGATGGGCGTGACTTATACGAAGCAGGGAAAATGTTAGATACCTTGATTGGTTATTTCCCTATTTCCCCTGCTTCACTGTCCACTTGATTGGTTCTTATATTTTGTGACATCACGAGGGCGGACGACCTACAATGGTCAATTGAAGCTTTTCCGTGGTTTTCTTCAGTTGTTGGAGTGAATACTGGAATATTCCCCCCTTGAGAGCAGGTTATGACCGTATCCGTCCCAATTTTTTCCAAACCAATAACATTGGCTTGTATATAATTTCCCTCACATCGTTCATCACTTGCCGAAGCCAATAGATATCAATTGATCCTTGGTAGATCGTTGATATGCCAACAGATCCAGTGTAAAGTTGATCCGTTTCTCCAAATAACATTGGAACTTGATACAAAATCATTGTTGCCCAATTGAAGCTATGGATGAAAGTGAATTGTTTGGACGGATCACCACAAAGGTGATCTCACCACCTCAAAATACAAAATATATAATTCAAAAATTCGAATGAAATTCAAATTACAATATTCAAAGGAATTAATGAATTTTATATCAACAAGGACGACAAGAAGGGGTTATTACGGTTAAACTGTAAAACTAATCAAGTCTTCCTATCTCCATTGGTTAGTTATTAAATGGAAAAATACTAGAAATCACTTGAAATCAAATCACAATTTTCATTTCACACCTGTAAAATAACGATCAAAACAACTTATACTCACCTGTTGGACATATCCACTTTTATTGATATAAATTGTAATTTCCACGCCGGCTATTAAACGTTTATGTGGTGGTTCTTCGCTGGCTCGCTCAATAACTTGTGACCACAACGATCACACAGCCCGGTTGATCTAATAAATCAGCCACCACCGCCCCCTCAAGGCGCGGTTCGTCACTCGACCATGACGAACGCACGGCTCATGAATCTGGAAGGCAGTGATGCGGAAAGGTGCTATAACACACAGTATGATTGTGGAAGGAAATTAGTATGATTTAGTTTCTCGATCACACATTTTGTGACTATCTGTCTTCGTCTTTTATTCGCTCTGAACTGACTGTCGGTAGTTTCGTAACTTGGAGTGGAAGATGTATATCTTTAAATTAGACTCTGAAAGTGGATTACAATATGATCTAGTATTGTAACTTTGAAGCTATAGTGTTTCAGAAAATGAGTTACCGATTTAACACTGTTTAACTCTCAATTATACTAATACTTTCTATACCTTAACTGACACGATTTTATTGGAGATCTCACACGACTGCTATTTTTGATTGATTGTTTCGATTGATGGAACTTTATTCAAGCAGCCAGCTATTAAATAATGTATTCTATACAATTATGAGCTCATCAGATGCCTGAGAGTGTTTTTACTTCTTCAGTATATTTTTATATTCCATCCAGAATTGAGTACCTACAATACATATATATATATATATATATATATATATATATATATATATATATATATATATATATTATATATATATATATATATATATATATATATATATATATATATATATATATATATATATATATATATATTTATTTAGGCCTACATAATTTGTAACTTGGCACCTCCACCAGAAGAGAACATAATAGAATCAACATTTTGTCAGTACTAGATGAGTGAGATCCAAGTTCCAAGTTGGATAATCGTACGTTTTGTATCAATCCAGTATCACAGGATCTTTATGATAGTTGAAAATAATATCATCAAATAGATCAATTAAGAAAATATAGTATACAGCGTGGCTCTTCTAGATGTGAGAATCTTACAAGAATTTGAAAAGAAGTCATTTCGCAGATGCATATACAGAAGTATAAAGGAAGCAAATACTGAGACAAATCAATTTTAGGTATATTTTCTCTGTTGGCAATGACTTCCTCCAACATCCCTCCAGTACTATAATCTGTTCATGTCAGAGGATGTATAGTCATTCAATTATTAAAATTTGAATCATGAGTTTATGACAAGTAAGATAGAATTAAGTTTGTTGGTAACATTGAGCACTTTATCTTGGTTGTTTTTCAATTCGATTCATTTCCAACATCGTTCAGCACAGACTTTTTGTCATACTTATCATGAACCTGAAAATATTTCATTCCAATTCAAATTATGATTTTGGATTAAATCATTCAATGTGACTGCAAGTAGATTCCAAAAATTTTACTTTCTTTCGTCCATATCATCAAACTATGGAGAATTCAATTTAATTGTGAATGATGAAACAATACCATTATTATGAATGAAACTCATAAAATATTCACGTATCCATGAAAGAAAAAGGGAGGTCGTCATAATAATAACAAATGAAACCATTAAATTGGACATCCGATGTATTTTCGACGACAACAATGATTTTCATAACGAGATTTATAATAACAAACATAAACACATCTTCGAAAGCTTCCAAGTTCCATTCAATTTCACTAAAATTATCGAATTTCTCACAATTAGGAAGTTGGTACATGATTTTCATCTCTCTTGTAAGCAAGTTTATATATATATATATATATATATATATATATATATATATATATATATATATATATATATATATATATCCTTCTAGAAGATGCATTATTGTCAGTGCATTTCGATTATAATCGAAACTGTGTATCGATTAAAATATCAGATCGAGATATTCCAATCGCCACCACGATGTATTTCGTTTTATTTTTATTAACACTTCACATTTTTATGTACTAGATAAGACATCTTAATTCACGTAGCACACTCCTAGATGCGTCCACAATTCACGCCTACGTCTTGACATAATGTTTTTCGAAAAACATTTGCTGCAAGTTTGGTGAAGCATGTAGACAAGTCGTATCGTGGTTGTCCGTATACGTTATTGACACCATACTGATACGAGTGGTCGAGTGGCTAGCACACTGAACCGTGATTCAGGAGACCGGGCTTTGATTCCCGTCATGGTCGACCATCCACAGGTTTTTTTGTGGTTTGCCTCTGTCGTTCAGGTCAATACTGTGTTTAATTCCTTAACAACAGGCCGCGACCCACTCTTTTCTACTATACAAAAAACGCATGATGAAAAAAAACTTCATCTTATCATCCCACCATCTCATATATCATTCACCGACGCCAATAGACCTCACCTCAGTAATCGGTAGAGTGTGTCGTTGAAATCGATATAAATGAATTAATTAATAATCAGTTACACTGGCGTTCGACTTCGAACAATAGGCACTTTACGGAATGTTCAAATTGATTTATTTTTATAAATTTTTTCGATATTAACAGATGAGGAAGTTTGTCACATTTCATTTCAGTTTTCTTGTATTTTATACAATATTTTTTCGTATTTTTTTCAGTACTTCAGTATTATAGATATGTATTTGCAGTATACTCAAAAAATGTGTCACAATTGTTTTTGAGGTCATGTAAGAAAGAGCCACTAGATTTGAATTTGTGTTGATGTATTTTTCAGTCTCCAACCTATAATGTGTTTTCGGTACTGATTTTCAGGCTTCATACCATCAATGTTCGCCAGTAAATGTAAATGAATTCAAAATTTATTCCACTTATATTTCTCAATTGGTATTCTCTATCGATGCAGTTCCAAATTGTTAATTATACAAAAAAAAAAAAAAAATTCACCACTTGAGATACCGATATACTCCATTAGATTTGTTCGTAACCCAATACAGAAAAACCTGAACTGAATATTCTACAAGACTGAATTAAATTCGAGTTTTCCTTCATCAAATCGATTTGAATTGAATGACATATTCAATTCAACATCAAATTTGCATCGAAAATATCTGAAAGTGTGAGATAAGTAATATCATCACACTCGAGTCAATCAATGTACAGCAATAATAATTACAATTTGACCGAGCATTTGAATGAAAACAATTTGAAACAAATCAGCGTCTAAACCATCATGTTTTCAGAAAGAGTATTCATTCAAACCCGTAACCAATCTGTACGTCACAGGTTAACAATAAACAAATCTTCTAATGAATCCTCGATTCATTTCAACTGTGACGACATTGAAATCTGTGTGTAGGGTTAATAAAACAAAATCTATTTCCTACATTCAATTCGCTTCAAGCCTTATTTCATTCAATTTGAATCAAGATAACACATTTCTAGGCGTGAACATACCTTTCATCTCCATCCTTCAACGAGCATAAGTTACCGTCCATAAACACTTTTACAATCAAACATTATTTGCAACAAACTTTTTATTAGACCATCAATTACATTAAAACTACTAACACTTTTCAATTGTAAATTTCTGTGTGTCTTTAAAATGTCGAATTTGACACGAAGGCAAATTTGTATGGTTCGGAATAGAAGGTTAATTTGTTCGACAGGTGGTTGTTTTGAGTTTTATGTTGGATTTTTATTGGAATTGGACCACAATTCCTATAATAATGCATCACCTACAAGTTCATTAACTAACACGAGCTTCGATCTCGGATTAAGTATAGTCGGGGACGGAAAGTTAAGGGGACAATTCATTAAAAATGAGACGAAAACTATTATATGAATTCATTATCTATGGGGATAATTTTGAAAATACAAAAATATATTTCAAACAGCTATTTTTCTATGTAAAATCATCTAATTAGTCGCCGTCAGACAATTTATAAAGTAAATTGTAGTGAATAATTCAAACTGGACAACTTAGTTAACTTAGTTCAAACTGATATATATATATATATATATATATATATATATATATATATATATATATATATATATATATATATATATATATATATATATATATATATATATATATATCAATATTCGTGTGTTTATATTGAAATACTTTTATCAACGGCGGAAAGTTATGGTCACCAACAGCACAGTCTTGGTGTTGAAGTTCATTAGTTTAAAATAATCAAAATGGGGTGGTAAGATCGCCCTTGTTGTGTCCCGTCCAAACAATCTTATCTTTCATCCATAGCCTTAATTGGGAAACAATGATTTTGTATACATTTTCGATGTTATCAAAAAAATAATTATAATGATCTGTTTTGTTCATAGAAATTGAGAGTGAATTGATTATTCATTCTAGTTAATTGGAATGATTCGATTTCGAATAATAGTCAAGATAATAACTATGAATGTTCACATTTGTGTTATTCCGATATTTTTGTCGAAGTGTATTTGTTTCATTAGATTAGTTTCCAGTCTGGGTTGTTCAAATTAGACAATAATTTGCCTTCATCAATGAGTATCAGATATTCGAAAATATACTCGAGTACAAAGTGAATACTGAAAAAATTCGCAAATGAAATCAATTTGCAAAGAGATCAAATGTGATCTCTAATTTTTGTATGATCATTTTGAAGCTGTAGAAACAATTGATCAATAAAATCGCTATTGGACGATCCTGGAAATAATTCATTTGAATAATTGAAAATATGAAGAACTTTATATATAAAACTGCATAGTATAGTTTTTGATACCAATAACTTCAGATTCACAGGGGTCAAATTCAAACAGACGTATGAAATGATTAAAACACATAATTTAAAGATTTCACTGGAGTATCTAAAAGCAACACGATGCAGGAAAAGAAATCATTTTGGAACAGAAAAGAAAAAATGAACTGCTTCCTCTCTAATCGTTTTCAATTGTTTCTATATTACAATTGTCAAAATGTTATCCTAATTCGTCACTTGTATTACGATATGGTGCTCTATGAAATATATATTTGAAAAAAAAAATATGAAAGTTACTGACTGTAACAATGTGATCTCATTACTAACCATGATCCCGCAATTTTTATGCTTCTTATATTCAGACATATTTGATTCATACATTGATTTGGGCATTAAATTATCGAATCATAAATATGTTCTTAGGGTTATCTCATTCAGATGCCGGTATTTATACAACACGATCCATTATTTCTTTCATCAAATAACACAGATGTCCTATATATACATACGTTCATGCTGAATTGTAACAATAATGTACGGAAATATACCTGTTACTTTTACGATATATCTGTTTCTTTCAGCTGGATGAAATTGAGTAATAGTGTTTTATTGCATTTTATTGAAGATCATTTGAATCCATCAAGAATGATTGGATGGGCGTAGCGAAAATTCCATTTCACATACCGAAAAAAATGGGCTTCGTTTTCATGTTTTTTTTGTTTTGGTAATTTTGTGCGCGGCATACAGGTCAGGAAAGAATACCAATCGAATTGAAACTTTTTCTACATATTTTTGTCATACCAGAATAGGCTGGAATTGTTATTCAGGAAAATCGGTCCGAAGGTTTTTCCGGAAAAAAGTCGTGAAGTTTGAAAAATTCTCATAAGAATAACCCGGAGAAAAATTACTTGAGAAACAATAATTCTTCAAAAGCTCTCAAATTCTCATCAAATATGAAAAATACCATTATACACCTTTTCAGAGATTTTTGCAACAATCAGATGAGAAATAACGAAGAAAACGCAATAAAAGTGTACATTTTATTGAATATTTTAGTTTTGCAAAGTGTATATGCGACAGGTTGCAGCACTATAAATATCAACAAGTTGCAGGTGAGGTTTTTGAACGTTTGAAGTGATCCAAGATCTGTGGATCTAAATTGAGCTGACAAGTTATTTTTCATTCTACATTTCCATACTTCTAAGTTCATCTCACAACGCGTATCCCGGGTTTTCCTAGTTTAATAATTACCACTGATGGTAGTAGAACTTCCTGAGTACCATCACATTATTGATGAAGAAAACACAAGACAAGTATCAATCATGGTTAATCTCAGTCTCATGAAAAAGACTTTTACATCCATTTTCCACTTCTTGTTTCTAAACTTCTGACCGATATCTAGGAGGCCACACTAACCACTATTACATGCAAATTACCGATATTTTTTATAGTTCAAGTATGATATATGATATGCGGTTAACACCTTGCAACTTGAATGTTGATCGTAGGTTATTCCTCTTTATATCGACGCATTTTATTGGTATAGGCCACTGTTTTTATGACCGGGCTATTTCACGTTGCACTTTTATAGTGCACTTTTAACGAGACACATGCACATATATACTAATGCAGTTCATACAATATCGTGCAGATAAATCTTTTCCTATTTTTTTTTTTTTGGCACAGCTGTGCCAATATTAGGAGTGATTTCCTCATTTTATTACTATCACTAGTTTTAAAATGATTTATTGTCATAATCATAGTTTTATTATTTTATTACTATGCACAAATATAATACACCGACATTGCACTTTTCAATGTAATTAAAAAAAAAACTCACAAAGAGAATTATTACAAATGTGTACAAATGTATTCATATGAATACAAATGAATTGATGAATTCATTTGATTTCATATGCGCATAAAAATCGAATGCAATTCACGACAAATACGAGAGTAGGTATATGTGAGTAGAATAAATATATCGAAAACTATTATCACCAGTTATTTTCAGTAGATGTATGAGATGATCTGTTTTCTTTGTGAATAACTCTTTTTATGGACACAAACTCTCTAATAATTTCACATGAATAGAATGATAATGATTCACACTAGAACCAAATTTACTATGTGGAAAGTTGGTCAGACAGCCGACAACATTCGTGAATTATATGGTTCTTTATTCTCTTCTTCGCTTCATTCCGAAACAACTGACACACTGAACATTTCGGTTCTTTTAATACTACAAATATAACCAAAACTGTATACAAAAATGTATAGATGAGACACTCTGCTTGAAATTCATGGGGGGCTTTTGATTCCAACTCCACAAAATAATATCTCAAGACCAACTCAAACGGTCTTTCTTGCTTCCCAAGTAGCTACCATTTCTAGATTTATATTAGCTCTAAGACGATGAATTTCTAGTCGGGACAACCGAACAATGGCTATTTTACTTCATATCTTTCTTTTTCTACAGGTAGACTATTGTCATTATTTCGAAAAGGAACATAAGTTTATGTGTTAAGTTGTGTATTTTATTACTTTATGTTTGTACTACGAGGGCCTCCAACAGTGTGTAACATACTTCCGTATGCATTCAAGACTGGGAAAATGTGTATCAAGTTACTAAAATATGAACTGCTGTACTGGCGATCTGTCATAGACGAACAATATAATCTGTTTCAAAATCGCACTACGAAGTCGAAGATGAACTCTTGATTCAGAGGTTGATTTAATGTTTGAACATGGTACTCAGCGTGTGTGGTTTTGAACACGAATGTTTGGTATTTGACTGAATTCCAATTCGACTTGAAAACAATAATTCAAGCGTTGAACCTTTGTATATATATACAAGTATATATATATATATATATATATATATATATATATATATATATATATATATATATATATATATATATATATATATATATATATATATATATATATATATATATACATATATATATATATATATATATATAATATATATAATATATATATATATATATATGCATATATATATATATATATATATATATATATATATATATATATGCATATATATATATATATATATATATATATATATATATATATATATATATATATATATATATTATGTATATTGTTATTTGCAGAGGTGTTTGCAATGGTGTGGTTGGAGGTTACGCAGTATACGATGTGAACTCGCTCATTCCATTGCATACTTTGTGTGAACAGGGTATACGCAAGTATACGCCGTTTCCCATTAAATTTCAGAAATTATTTGAATATAATTCGATTATTAATTTCATTATTATATAGTTATATAGTTATCATGTCATTCTGGTTGAGGAAGCACAAGCAGCTAAACTTTCTTCCTTTGCGGGGAAAAGATATGTTAAATTGTAGTTCGGCAGTGAGGGATGCAAAAATTGTGATATAGGCGTAAAAACGATGGATGATACAGCTGTCTCCCTAACAGCTACCACAGATTTCTCCTTATACTCATTTCAAAACAACTTCGAAAAATAACTGAATTCGAACAATTTCTTGTGGAGCACATATAGGTACTTTTCCTCATACCTCCTTTACCTGGTCAATTTTTTTTTTTTTAAGAGAGAGGGAGAGAGAGATAATGAGAGAGAGAGAGAGAGAGAGAGAGGGGGGGAGAGACTTCCTGTACGTAGCATCGAGTCGTGATACTCAATCAATCACTATAGTTTCACTCCACGCTGTGCACATATAGGCGACGCCAAATACGGGTATTTTACGTGTGTATTCACCAGGCTAGGTTTACTTTTGTCATCGAGTGTTCTCGGAAAGAGTTAGTTGTTCTCGGTGGTTGTCACAATAGTACTACTACTCATTTGTGTTCACAAGAAGATCATTCATGTCGTATGGTTGGAAGAGATGAATGATCTATAATACAGTAGGATGCATCCGTTAGTATCATCTTAATAGGGGAGATTTCATGGACACATTCATTTATTCAATATTGGGCATAGCCTTTAAAGAATACTACTATAGTAGTATTCTTTAGTCTAGTAGTATTCTTTAGTCTATGTATTGGGTTTAACGACGTACTCTACTGATGACTGCGATCTATTAGCGTCGGTGAATGATATATGATATGATGTGATAATGGGATGAAAGGTTATTTCATCAGGTGATTATGGATATTGGTAAGGAGTCGGTCGAGCATTCTGTTAAGGAACCATTCCTGTATTTACCTGAACGACAGAGGGAAACCCCAAAAAAAAAGGTCAGGATGGTTGGCCATGGCGGAAATCGAACTCCGGTCTCCTGAATGACGGTTCAGTGTATTAACCACCTGACCCCATGTCTCAGTTTTCTGATCCTCATTCCTTCTCCATATATATTTTTTTTTTGGCTTATATTTTTGTCAACATACATTTGTTGCAACAGTGCTTGAATACGCATTCTAGTATTGAATTGAAAAGCCTGGTTATAACTGATACACTAAACTGAAATGAATTTGAAATGGATTCGAGTTTGAATTCACGGCAGGGTGAGTTCGATTCCCACTATGACATGAGTATTGATTTTCTTACCGAGACGCGTGGCCGAGTGGTAACACACTAAACCGTCATTCGGGAGACCGTGGTTCGATTCCTGTCAAGGTCGACCATCCTGACAGGGTTCTTTTGTGGTTTCCCTCTGTCGTTTGGGTTGATACTGGGATGGTTCCTTAACAACACGCCACGACTGACTCCTTCTCACCATCCAAAACACCTAATAAAATAACCTTCCATCTCATCATCTCATTCATCATCCACCGACGCCAATAGATCGTAGCCATCAGTATAATGCGTCATAAAAACCTATTACATTATGAGTGTTGTTTTTGAGCAATCATATCAACCAATCGATACAAGAAAAATACATGTTTCAACAGAAATATTGAGTCCGTGTACGTTTCTAATGATGAATGCACTATAACATGTTCACCCAATAAATGCTCGCATTCCTGCACAAACCAAGTGATTATTATCATACTTGGACAGAATATTGAAACAAAAAAAACATTCTTGTCTTTACACCTGGTTTATATATATATATTTGTATATATATTTTTATATATATATATATATATATTTGTATATATATATATATATATATATATATATATATATATATATATATATATATATATATATATATATATATATAGTATATATTATAGTCATTTTCAGCACGTTTATAACGTATTCGATTCCCACGTTTTGATAAGTCACTTCTTATACCAGGAAATATGATTGGTTTAACATAACCTGTACATTGGCTGTCAACGTGATAAGTAAAAAGGATATAAATGAGAATAAATAGTCCATCAAGAACTCTAAATAAAGTACAGCTGTTGTAATAAGTGATATATACACAAAAGTAGGGGTTTTATCTTCAAGTAAATTATTCGATTGAGAATTATATTGTTATCGACTTGAAAATGGAGATATTGGGTCGATTCCAAATCAACTATCATTCTTGATCTTCTTAAATTAATAAATATGGATACTTAAATATACATAATATATAAATATAGATACGGAAATTAATAAATATAGATACTGAATCAGGATAGCAATCGGTTTTGCCGAAGATTATTTCATCAGTCCGTTAACATGCAAGTTCAATTGATGAATAATTTTTTTTCGGAGTTTTCCTTCCAAATTTCCATACTCATGTTTGAAATAAAGTGATACCCAAACTCAACATCCATATTGATCCAGCGCTGATGTCATTGGATGAATTTGAAAACGGATTTGTCAATTCATGCGTTTGTCATTTGTTGATCAATAAAATATGCTCATATGTCTAGAATTACATATAAAAAAATCGATTACATTTTTAGATAAGCAATAGTGGACACCTCCCATACTCTGATGGAGCAAATTTGTCTGTTTTTTTTGTTTGTTTATTCATTTGTGTACACTGCACAGGTTACATGGTTCGACTGATCGACATGGAATTTTCTGTACACTCAAACTCATTCAACTCAGAACTGTACGAATTGTGGGTCAATTCGGTTGAACTATTTCTGGAAAAAACCATCTCAAAGTTTCTAAAATCCTCGTAAATGATTGGTCTGGGCAGTAAATTTTTTTAAAGAAAATCTCTCCGAAAATTTTCAAATTTTCACTGAATGTGAACACATGAATGCTACACATTATTACAAATTTGTATACAACTTGGATCAGTCGTTTTGAAGAAAATAATTGAATATATTTGTTTTGTATCCATCGAATCACTTACTATCAATTACGTTATTGGTAGTCGTAGATCAAATAGATAGAAATAAAAGCATATAATGTTGCTGAGATTCACTGCTATCTATATTCGATACACGCCTTATGGAGAATATTTCATATGCATCAAGGTGTGTAGTTTTTTATTATACTTTATATAGACCTCACAACGCAAATGCTGCGTTTTCCCAGTACTTAGAAATTAGAAGGCGCGTTGAAAATGAATAAACAAATCTCAACTAATATTATGCAAAAATTCATGCAATTGAAAAGACTGTTCCTCGGGCTCCTATGATAATTGTAGACTAATTTATATTCCTTGTACGGTGTAAATCTTGTAGAATTTTAGGAATAAATTCGAGGTCTTATAATTGTTCGTATAATTATTTAATGACGTCAATATAAGATACATTCTCAATCGTATGCAGTTGGATTTAATGTTTAATATAATAATTCATATCATAAATATCTTGGCGTTAATCCTTGAAACCAATTGCAGTGTGAAATTTAACAGTGTTTGCAGATCTATTAGCTTGAAAATATGAGAAGAAGAATCATATTTTTCAGAGTATTTTCATTTTAGATGCACATTTCGATATTTGGACGGCCATTCCAGTTACGAAATTATCAACTAATCATACATTTTTCAAAAATCACAAGTTCAGTGATAATATGAATTGATTAATCGACCATTTAAGGGGACCCATACCTTGTATGCATGACAATGTTAATCACTCAGCTCCAGGTATCTTTTTCTCAGCTATGATATATTTAAATCTGCTGAGTTTTTTTCAACTTGTCAATTGCACTCATCACCAGACTTTAACACGAGGATTTTCAAAATTTAATTTTTTTGCGATATTATGATTTTTTGAAATATTTTCGACATTCTTTTAGGATTCACTACATTTTGTAACTTCAAAATAATTTTCAAAAA
This sequence comes from Brachyptera risi, assembly GCA_964007535.1. Lineage (NCBI taxonomy): Eukaryota > Metazoa > Arthropoda > Insecta > Plecoptera > Taeniopterygidae > Brachyptera > Brachyptera risi. Next base: position 40,565,933 of record OZ023331.1, on the reverse strand, counting down.
TTCAATTAATTCCTCATCAAAATTCCCCCGTGTTAAAGTTTGTGAAATATGTATATAAACATGCTGTGAAATTTTTTTTTCTCATGGGACCAATCCTTGAGAAAAGATAATTTCATGGTTGAAAACAACAGTCTGAAATAAATGCGATTCAAAAACGAGATGCTATTTGCCTAGACTTTGAATTCTGTATCATTATTGAGGAGAAAATTCACAAGCATATTCAAACACTTCTGAATTGACAGGCTTCGACATTTCTAAAATCTCAATTCACATTTTTTCTCCAGTTGAACCGATTCAAAAAGTGTAACTTCCTTTTTATAAAACCACAAAATTTGGAATATTGGAAAAGTTATGAATTTGTTTATTCTCATGCAAATTTCCACTCGACCAATCCACAAAAGAAGCAGTTTCTACAGAAAAAACAGCGCGGACGTAATTGATGATAATTCCTGTACCTGAAGTATCAACAGCATGTACAAAGTATATTGCAGTATTCATCACACTCCAAATAAAAATGATAATTAAAAAAAATAAAAAATAATTGAAAAAAATTAAATGTCAGGTCTGGGTCCCCTGAAATAGACCCAGAGAAGAAGACAAGATATGGAATAAACATACTATGTTGAAATGAAAATGGAAATATTCAAATCCAATTGATCGACTCATTACTTTTGTTTTTTTTATCTCCTTATTTCACAGATTTTGAGGTCTTCCTACGTGAGCCTACTCCGTTTCATTCTATACTAAGTGTAGGTGTTATGGAAAATACTTTCAAATTTAGTTAATGTCATGATGTTATGTATGTTTGAAATATTTCAATCAACATTGGATGAATTTTGAAATTATACAAATCATATAAGGAATAGATATATCATTAATTTTTCAACATGTGTATCCGCATGTATTTGAAAGAACATTTATCAACATGAATGATAATTGAATCGAATTTGTTTTCTTAATTAATGAATTGGACCTACTTACCCCCAAAATTGAGCCTATTGAAATTCCACATTTTCTCTGAATTTTAATATGTTATTGAACAAAGTTTTAATATCGAGATTAAGAACAATTTATGGAGTGAATGAAATTTAATTGTGAAAAATTATTTGTTTTCACTTCAATGCCCTAAAAATCAGATTATTTAGAATTCCAAGTACCATGTAATCCTAAACCGCTGGAAGCCGTAGGAATTGTAGCATTCAATATATATGTCAAAAGCAACATGATTGGATGGTGTCATTACTATCCTTGAAATGTACAAGTAAACTTATATAGCATTATTTGCTCTGGATAATATTGAGTCAAGTTTTTTTTTTAATACAAATAATTACCACAATAAAGTGAGATTGATATACAAGAAGCAATCTTGAGTACATTCACAATAGTTTTAAGTGTTTGCATGATTAATAACGATAACGATATATGTAATAAGTTACAAATAGTGCTACTAAAGATCGATATCATTTTCGTCCAAGGCCGATTGTTTAATTGCGATCTGTCGATTGATCGCGTGACGATCATTGGCGAGAACAATCGATTAGTCGTTGGTATCTTGGTGCGACAATCGATCCATGTTTCTCGCTAGTTTACAGAATGAATTCTGAAATCACAAATTGAGAAAACATCAATTGACAATTTTTAATGACAATGTATAACTTAATATATTTATATATATATATATATATATATATATATATATATATATATATATATATATATATATATATATATATATATATATATATATATATATATATATATATATATATATATATATATATTTACACGACTATAACTTGATGTACTCGTCGTTTGAAATGAATTCGACAGCATTATTATGGAAGTTCTTAAAAGAGAGGGAGAATTCCAAATTTCATTGATTCGAAATCATCTATGGAAACAAAAATGTCACCAATATTTGATAATCTCACGTTTCATCAGAGACCATCAGTATTTGTATATTGAAAATATATATGACCCACTCTTCCTTCCGTCTTAAGAAAGCCTTATTTTTTATATGTAGATATTTAATACTATTACAATAATTCCAGTCATGGTACATCATTTCAAATTCCTATGTTTCTTTTATTCATAGTTGAATATTCAACCAAAGTATTATCAAAAAAATATATATATTTCTCGCCTATCTTTGGTTCCGTACTGACGCAGCAATATCTCTAATCAGTTGTAAGCAACAACACATTCATTATATTCTGACCATTTTAACCACTCTTTGTTGAATTTCCAATGTTGAAATGACATAATACCGGATTCATCGATCAATTGATGGAAGACCCAAAGTATTTAATTGCTATCTTACTTGGAGGTTTTCCCGGTGGTTTCCCAGTCTGCTCGTTGAAGCGCTTCCTAGCGAGTAGTGCTCCAACTATTACGCTGGTCCATAACACTGAAATCAGTAAAGAAAGTGTCAAAATAATTTCAATAAATTTAAAACAGTAGGGTAATTATCTCACAGAGATTGACTGTTGTTTAATTACCGGACCAACTATAAAAAGTAGGGAACAGTCGACGAATTATTAAAGTAGTTGTGATTAAAGAAAATAATTTCAAGATATTGTTGATCACTTATATGCTTATAACAACAATGTGACATATTACTTGGGAGAAAACCATCAAATTGGTTGATTCACATTATTTTATCTTTGTTCATTTTTCGAATTTGCACTACAAATAATTTGCTAATTTTTAGCATCTAGTATATAATTCATGTGATATACAAATTTGAAAATACAAATGCATAAGGACTGTTGGTCACAAAACTGTTTATAGGTATTCGGGAGAGAATTTTTTTCTCTGGACTATTTCTCAACGAAATCGCCACTGCTGCAACTTTTAGTGCTTCTCCAGTTTCATGAATCAAAGAAAGAGAAAAGTTGACTGCCTATACGCACAGAAGTCTCTGGGTTCATCAACAAAACCATTCCTTTTTCCAACTCCATCGTGTGTATACTCACTGCCACGAAAAGTTACCAATTTTGTTTAGGTGTACTTGTACTCTCGAGATTTGTTGATTGAACTGTCTTTTAACAAACACAAAAATCACACTTTACATTGCTATAGTTGTTGTTTTACAATATATTTTTTCTAATAACATCGAAACTTGATACAAAATCATTGTTGCCCAGTTAAGGCAAAGGAGGGGTATCGATAGGATAAGGAGGATAGGATCGTTTGAATGCGGCACCATAAGAGCGATCTCACCCCCCCATTTTGATTATTTCAATTGTTTTACAATAGTAAATCATTTTCCAGAACAAGAGTATGGGTCGAAAAGACCACTTTCAATTTTCAAAAGCGTTGGGTTCAAAGCTGCACCGAGCTTACTTGATTTTTCACAATTATTTTGTTGGTAAAAGTCTTTTTTCTTTCACTGATACAAGCAGAGTCGATGAAGTAGTTCTACCCATGCTACGTTATCGACTATGATGCAAGTAAACTAGAATCTGCGTGACTGGTGAAAACAATTAGCTGTTTAACCCAATCAAGTTTCAATAACATTTCAATAGTGGTTTCAATAATAGTTCTGATATTCTGAAATAATTTTCTGATTCATGTTACGAAAGTAGTGAATCATTTCAACCATTGATATATTTGAAAAAAAAAACAGTATAGAGTTATCGTATTCTGCTGTCGCTCAGAAGCTAAAAAACGTTCTACTTGAAATGGTAAATTGTTCACTTCTCTGGGGGAGTATAGATAGGGTAGAATGTGTGAGATATAACTCAGATTTTAGTCCTATATCGTACATGTTTCGAATCCACTCTGATCTCGACGATACATATCTATTGAAGTATTGTCTGTTTTCAGATTAATTAGTCACGAATATTTTGTTATATAGCCATTCAGTTATAAGAAAAAATTCAAGAAGCAAAATTATATTATAGCAAACAAGCACGGTGTGCTATTGGTGTGGTATTGGGCCACATTATTTTGACAATCACGCGTCACACTTAATCCACTTTATCCACTGAAGATGGAGGTGCACAGTAAATAATTTATATAATTGTAAAAACCAGCGTCGATAAAGCAGTTCCACCTTCATAGCCTTGCTACTTCATCGACTCTGGTAATAACCTTGGCAATTCAGTTATATTTACTCTATCCACTTATTTACTTACATCCAATTGGCCTAATATTATTATTATATGATATTAAATAAAATTGGAATATTCTATTGGGCCTGAAGAGAAAATCACTGCAGCTTTAAAAATGTAATGTGTATATATTTTCCTGAAGAAACATTATATTTTCCTGAAGAAACATTGCTCTCAACATAACAAACATTGCGAACAAAATGGTGACATTTGTGTTTGTTATATTGGTAGAGAACTTCCAACTGTCGTAAATACAATTGTGTAAGCCGTTAGTTTCTGTGGAAATGAGTGTACGAATGCAATCGGCGACTGAAATATCGATCCTCCTTATCTATACTATCTATACTCTCATCGTCTGGGTTCGCTAAAAAAAAAAAGCTGTACCAATCTGAACTCTTGAAACAATAATTAAATTCATTGTTGACTCTAACGTTTGTACTTGTTTTAGTTATAATCTATTCTTAATTTGAAGGAATGTTCAGCATCCAAGTATGGCGCAGTCGAGTCTATCTGATAATAAATATTTAGATGCAGATGTTTGATTAGAGTTTAATTTGTATTATAGTTGCATCAGGCGCCACACTTTGATCAATGAATCATATTAATGGAGGAAAGGTCATTAAGAAATACATTCAATCAACTTGATGTTTTCATCAATTGGCTTTACTGATGAGGCTGAATTATCCTCAATTATTATCACATTCTGACGCTATTTGTTCTCGCAGAGGAGTGTTACCATGGATTCATTACCTTCTTATAATTCAGTTCATTTTTTTCAATTTTTGTCTTCTTTTTTTTAACACATTGTTAAATTTGTATTCGTAGGGAGAATTCTTGGTTGTGCATTTTCACAATATATATATTTTATAATTTAATTATTAATGTTGATGAGTTGGTGAAGTCGAGTTGGTAGTAAATATAGTAACACCTCCCTTACTCACCTATCATTCAGCCCTACTTCATGGATATTATTCAATGAATTGGATAAGCGAGGTGGAGATTCAATTTTAACGTAGGCCCTACTAAAAAAAAAAATGTTCGCTTTCCTCAGGTCAAAGAAAAAATTGATGACACTTAGCTGACACTTGTGTCAACATTTAACCATAGACTCATCCTTTTCCACGTAAGTCCATGATTTAACTCTATAATATATAGTTTCGAGGCTATTTTTTATTTTTTAAACTACTTGCTAAAAAAATAATTTCGAAATTTTGAAAAATCACAATATGAAAGACTCCGAGGGAAAAGCATGAAGAAAATTTTTGCTGCGAATAAATTCACATATCTACGGAATTTATTCAGATCAACAGGTGCCACCAACTGAGTCGTGTAACAATCGGGATTATCGATAGGTGAATCAGGTAGGCAGTGAGTTCACCAGAATCAAGGTGTTCATATTGGAGATGTTCTCCAATACATTCCTTATAAAATCTCGCTCATCTCACAATGCAAATCCTGCGTTTTCCTAGTAGCAGTTCAACCCATCAACACTGTATATCTATGGAATAAGATTCAACTACTGACAAGCCAATTTCTAGAGAATAAATTCAGCTTAATTCGAGGATAATTAGGCCTACAATGGTATACATTTTTTAAGTTTAATTTGTTTCATCCGATTTCGAGAAAACCAATTATTCAGATCATGTGCGTACCTCATTGCTAGTCTCGCAATGACACTCTCGACGATTACACATTGAAATGAAAACTTTCATTTCACATTATTTCCCGAAAAAATTGATATATAGTCAACCACGCAGACAGCTGTAATCGAAGATAATATTTGGAAATACTATTGCTAAGAATATTGTAATCACCGGGGAAACTGACTGACGATAATAGATATCCCAGAGAGATAAATGAGCGAACCACCCGTGTGCTAGCTATGTGGAATAGGGGGAACCATCGCTCGTAATCTTCTTTCGTTGATACAAATAATTATATATTTATAGTTATGACTATTGGTCGAAACTACCGGGCAAGAGAGATAGAGCAACTCGAGACGGTCGCTCGATTTTAATTCGGAAATTAATTAAATCCTCCGGTATGTCTCAGTCAAGGAAATTTCTTGAGTACTGAAGTCATAGGTTCGAGTCCCGCATAAGGCTGGGGCTTTTTTAAATGTCATACACTCACTCATACCTCTCAAAACTGTGGTTATTTATCTCACTGTCTATTCCCGTATACTGTACATATACACACTATCTACATACTTCGTTGAATTCTCAATCCCTAATTGTAAACATCACTCCTACTTTCCATGCAATACCTCGAATAAATGTCTCGTAACCTTCATTCAACTGTGATATTACCTACACTGCAACTACCTCTCTCCAATCTCCATGTAAAGCATTGGAGGGTGGGGTGAGAAAACGTAATATAGCGAGAAACTTTCAGGAGGTGAAGTGGGAAAAGTGAGAAAAGTGTGTTTTAGTAAGTGAAAAGTGATGTTGAGACAATACGGGATCTAAAATGTTCGAAGAGGGTTGATGGAATTGTGAGCAGTACGGAAGCAGAGAGTGAGGGGAACGCACTAGATAACTTATAGCTACTATTGGGGTCGTTAATCGAATACTAAATCTCAATCAATCACGACATATGATTGAAGTATGGCATATCAGAGTCGTCGATAAATAAGATATAGATTTCACTAATATTTAATGCTATCACTCCCTCTCAATTTCACTGATTTATTTTTAGTGATCGAGTCAATATGCTGATCTACTAGAATATCATAATATCTCATAATACGTGATATTCTGAATGATGTATCATTGATTGACCATGATAATTTTAAATTGAAAATTTGAACCATCATTATATTATCATATTTCAAATGCTCAATTATAATAAAAACCTGATCATCAGTAACATTATGCCATATGGAATATATTCATCATTTTTTTTATTACTTTTGTTAGATTTATTGTTTCACTTATTAATTTATTTTTACTTCCAATCTTGGTTATTTTCATTTGATATAATGAACATTTACACTATAGTGATTTTGGTATGATTCCAGAGAATTATATTATGATTTTGAATATTCAAATTCCAGTCTGAATTTTCTCACTGTTTTTTGTTTTCATGATTCTGGAAAAATTAAAATTATTTTGAAACCATCACATAAAATAATTGTTTAAATCATTATGATTATTAACGTCGACTGGCACAATAAAAAAATTGAACAATTGTATTTTTATATTTTTCCTGGATATCTCTACAGCTTTCACTATCATTTGACCTTCAGTCAACCTCTGTATCTCCGTATAGTAGAAGAACATCTCAAGAAACCAAAATTTCATTCACTCACCACCTAATCCTATTCCGGGCGGCACGACCGGCATGGTTATACAAAAACTACTCCTTTCCTCGCTGTTGAATAGTTACAAACAGATCTTCTAAAACTCACTATTCTTTTAATAATATTTTATTTCGAGGACCACAATTCAAGCGATTCTCTTCCGTCTCAGCCGCCTTTTAGCTGAACGCCGATTGGTTGAAATACTATATCGATCTGCGCAAAGAGTGCCCACTGCTATAGGTCGACGTCGAGCATGCCGTGCCGATGCGTTCAATGAATATTTACATACATCCACACAAAAAAACGTAATTAACTCCATTTAAAAATATTTAAGAATACCGAACAAGTCTATTTTATATCGAAACACATTGAAATATGGTATTCTTACAATATGTATTTAAATTTACATTTGTATTTGTATTTTTCCAGTTCAGATCCTACAAGTGTTCACGTAACACCACGGTACGGATATGTAGATAACCGTATGAGAATATAAGTGATTTTATATATTTTATTTTTACAACCATGTTTACGTCTCTTATCGGGTACACTTGGTAATTACTGCATACAGAACGTTAAGCTGTACAACTATATTATATAGTTATTATTAGTATTCTATTAGTTATATTGTCGGAGTTACGGCATAGTTGTCACGTATTTTTCAACAGATGTTTACGACACTTCTTCCTACACATCCTGTGGTCTGTCATAAAAGTTGTGTGAAAACCAAATCAGTGTAGGCCTACTGATGTCACCCCGGAGAAATAATGATTCTACATCGTGACGTGATTCCCCCCCCCCCCCCCTAGCCATGCAATCATCCCTTACAAGTTGTTATATGAACTGGACCCAATTGATATCGTAACCCTGTTATCCACCCTATCCCTTTTATTCCCACCCCCACCCCCTATCAATCTATCAGAGCAGGTTTCTACCCAGTATAAGGGGTGCCTGAAGAGCGAATACTGGAATTAAGATACTACCAAAGGTGGACGTGGGCTTGGCGTGTTTACTTATAGAAAGAGGATGTGACAATTTGAGGAAACGATCAAAAGCTGACCAAATAACTCTAACCACAGCTCATCTTTGCTCTAACTAATTCGCCGAAATATAGTAGCTCCTACGGCATTATTACACGCCATCAAGCTTTCCTTCACTCCATACCAGTATTATTTCCATCCCAGTATTAGCTCTTCATCCCCCCCCATCCCCCCATCCCCCCCCCCCCCCGCATGATCCCGATCATTGACATATCATGTTTTCAAAGTTTGTAATAATTCGTAGGGGTATATTGGAAATAACAGATGAATCAGTTTTGGTTTACATATTTGGCTGGTTATGCAAACTACATTTTTACATTGAATGGGCCACCCTCGGTAGTTCGGTCAGTTGAGGCACTACTTCAGAAACTGAAGTCACCTCTGGGCGTGGGTTCGAGTCTTGCATGAGGTATGGGTTTTTGTTGACGTCCTCTCAGTTATTATCACATCATAATTTCATAATCACCTGCTCATTCGTACCCTCGTATAACCTGGCTGTTGGTGGGGTCGTTAAAGCAAACAACAATATTGTCATACATTGAATATAATTAGTATTGCACATTGTGGATTGTCTTCAGGTCTTCTCAATCTATACGGTTGACCTGTCCATGTATTTATAAAAATACCTTGTAATTATTGATATTTTTATACGGATTATGACTCATATAGTCTTCTGTCACGTAACAAATCACATACAATCGTTACCATAGCAATATGGTGTTATTAGGTGTTTTGGATGGTGGGAAGGAGTCGGTCGTGGCCTGTTGTTAAGGAACCATCCCAGTATCAACCTGAACGACAGAGGGAAACCACGAAAAACTCTTGTCAGGATGGTCGACCATGGCGGGAATCGAACCCCAGTCTCCCGAATGACGGTTCCAGTGTTACCACTCGGGCACGCGTCTTGGTAAAAAAATCTCGATTCTCATGGTTTCTTGGTGAAGAAAAAATATGTACGCGAATATTCACGGGAAGTCAAGTTTAGTTTGGATAATTTGAATCGATTAGGTCGGTTAGATTAGATTAATTCAAGTTAGTTTAGTTTTTTCAGGTTATTGCCGGGCACTCACCCCAGCGTAGGATCTATACTATAGTGTACTGCAAGAAATTTGTTGCGCTGCCTCAATTTTTACACTTCCGCAATCTATTTACGAGTAAAATATTCCAGTGCATGTATATGTCTCATGCATTATGTTAAGAAAAAATGAGTAATTGTTTATTACTATAAGCAGTACATGAAACTACACGAAGGAAATAATTATCACTTCACTCAACTTTTATTTTTGATAAACAATTGCTTTTACAGTTTATACTACTTATGACCCAGCCCACTCACCGTTCAAACGACCTTTTACTTAAAAATTACATCAATGAAAGAATCAAAAGCACGTCTTACATCCAAGGTTACCTCGATCTTGCTTTCGCGTATCATAATACAAGTTTGTAAATAAGCTGTGACAACAAAGCTGTCGTGAACTGAATATAGTTACATCTGCACCAAGATGCATTGAGGGTTGCGTTGGTTTGCCGTTTGGAGATAGTGACTTCACTAATTCGAGAACACGTTCCATTTCCTGAGTATTTTCCTTAGAACCACAAAGATCGCTGCTCTATCTAGTGTTGTTTTGAAGAAACGGCTGACAGCAGTTATTAGCTGAGCCAACGTGAACGTAATGTTGGTTCCTTTTATCACGACTTCCTACGCACTATCCGGTGAATTAGAAAACATTTTCAACATGGGAAGGATGGGAAGTGAAGCCACCATCTTTAACAGGCAAACCAACACCAACACTCAATGCATCTTGGTCCTCACTTATTCTGCATCTACTGCAAGAGACTTTATTTCAGTTTCATTTCATCAACTGCTTTTCGTGACCCCGACATGATCTGAAAATTTTGACACGGAATTCTCATCGGCCAGAAATGTCAATGTTTAGGAAATATTTGGGAAAAGATAGGACTGGTGGATATAACTATTGCTCTGTATCATAAGAATAATTTCTTACACCTGATTGGGAAGTTGATTATCCAGGAGATTAATTGATGAACCACGAGTATCTATTACATTTAAAAAGTTATTTTTTTATTTCTCGAATGAAATTATTGAACAATAGAACAAAGATAGTGGCGGAATATTATCTATACCGGTAACGTGGAAGTACACAAAAATTAAATGAGAGTGAGATTATACAAATTGAACATATATAGTAACTTTGACAATTGCGATTCAATATAATACATTGTATATAGGCCTATGAGCGAGATGAAAACTTTCCAATAAAAATAATGTGAACAAATTAAAATCAGTTAAAAGAATATTTGTATACAAAATAGTTAACGAATACGAGCCTACAGTGATACAATTACATATTATTTACTCCGTACTTCACTTTAGTAATTATACTGATGGATCGTTCTTTCCTATAAACACGCTGATAAAACGAATCTACATGTCTGCACAAAGAATGTTGAAAATAGTGACGTCGGTGGCGTCACATTTTGTCAGTTTTCTGAAAAAAAAAAAAAATAACATAAGTATCAAATAAATTAATGAGAACTAATTGCCTAATTAGATTCTTAATATTTTATATTCCACAATCTTAATTTTCCGAATAATCACGTACAGGTAAGTGGAAGATTTTGTTTTGCTGCGCATTGAACACTTTCAATGGGCATTTTCATGATTCAACTTCTCGACAATGGATCGGACAAGTTTACTTTGTGAATTCATCTGGACTTCTAAACAAGCTGGAGTGATGCCACTTATGCATGTCTGTATTTTTTAATTCAATTTTTTATGTTTTCATATGCATTTTTCCATTTGTAATACATATTATAGTGGGGCGCCTGGAAAGTGTACACTGAAATACGGATTCTACCACGAGTGAACGTGGGCTTGACATGTTTACTCAAAGAGAAGATGTGAAAGGGGAGGAGAGGGGGGTTGTACCTATTCGAGGAAACCATCAGAATCTGACCCAAATAACTCTAAACCAATTCCCCGAAATAGTTGCTCTCGGTAAAGGCGGCTCACCACTCTTTATAGGCCTACATTGGAAAAATCCAATGGAAAATTTGGTTTCACAAATTTGAAAGTACGATACATTACAAGACCAGCTCCATATGAAATGCTCAGCAGTACAAAACTTGTGCCCTCTTCTCCCCTTCACAATTTATAAACTGTTGAACTAGTAAATTAACTGAATGAAAATACGTACTGTTGTGAGTAGAATATTCGATTATAATTTTTGCGTCGAGTCGATTCATCTTACCTCGTTTTTCTCAATACCACCACAGCTCTATTGTGAAAAAAAAACGATTTTAATTGGTATTTGCTCAAAATTCACGTTAGGTATTCACAGATAAATATATATTTCTACAGTATAACAGTGTAAGTGAATGGAAGTATAAAGAGTAGTGAGCTAGAAAAGCCTGTATACATTTTATGAAACATTTCAAAACCCATAAAATTGATTGAAATCCGCTTCGGTAATTGTTTCAAAGGAACTTTGAAGAAACCTATTTTTTGGGAAACTTTTGAGTTCCTTTTTTCCTGATGAATTATAACGGCAACTAGTTCCATTCAAGATCGACAAACAGGGATTGTAACTAGTTCCTTCACTCGAGAAACTCTCAACACTGTATAAGTTATATAGCCTACACATATATTGCATGAATATTTATATAATTGCATGAATTCTCAAGTCTATCTTACATACATCTTAAATGAGTCATCATCACACCACCATAACATATCTAGACTTAAACTATTACGAATCTCGAGCTTGAACGAACTGAATGTTTAACGGCGTTACTTACTTGGAGTCGTCGTCGAGGGATCACTGGGTGTTTGAGCCTGTAAGGTCGACTCCTTGGTGTCATGATGGTACTTGATGGCGTACACTGCAGCCACCGCTATACCACCGTACAACACTAAAATAATCGAACAATTGAATAGAATTATGTCAATACTCGACTTGGTTAACTCGATTGTATTTCTCTTTTCGAGGGAAATTGAATAGTTTTGTATGTTGTGTAAAGTGATACTGGCAGAGTTTTGCTTGGGAAACTTGTGCTTGCTTTTTTGCTCGTTTTTTGTTTGCTTACTTGTGCTTGCATGGTGCTTTTTTCTGTGTTCCGAAACAGGCATTATGACGTTAGATCTTGACTTTTCTTATGAATGAAAAAAATTCCGAACTTTATTTTCTGATAATATAATTGAGATGATATCCAGTCAGTTGATGTTAAACTGTAACATGACTGACTTTTGAAATTACGCTCATAAATTAAGATGATTACATGTTCAGCATTATAGAAGGAAAACACTCACTTTCAAAATAAAAAAAAAAACAGTCTATATTATGTCTATTTTCTGAACTTGTTTCAACGAATGAACTATTTCACTCGAGTGTTATCAAAATCGTATGATTCGAACATCAAATCATTGAAGTTCATATTCTAATTACCAAACAACCTGATCAACTAAGTTAACCACCAGTTTGTCAAACGCAAAAATAAACTGGATTTGTCAGCTGCAGTGACCTCAGGGATCCAGCCATACGTTGTTACAATAAAAAAAAATATACAAAAATTACAAACTTGATAGCATTATAATAGGCATTATATAGAAGAGAAATGTGAAAGAGACCATTTATGATGAATATACATACCCATAAAAAGAAATGCTGTAGAGAAAAACATTTCCGTTCTCAACTCTCCTGCATTAGGCTACAAAACGGGGGATATCATCCCGATTTCTTTTCTTCAAACCCTCGAGGATAAAAATCATGAATCTGATTTTTTTTTCTTACAATGGGTTTAACGACGCTAAGATCTGATGGCGTCGGATGAATGTTTAATGAGATGATGTGATGATGAGATGAAGGTTTCTTATATAATGGGAAAGGTGTAAGTCGGATTGAAATGATAGAATAATTAATTAATATTTATAAATATTCATCAATATAAAAAAACAAAAACCTGAATCCTGAACAAATGAATCACTCTATGTCCCTGACAATGACTAACCATCAACCTCGACCTCCACGCAAATCTGACGGCAGGCGACCTCTACATGGAATAGCGTGGGGTAGGTCACGTGTCCACACGACATGCAAGTGCGAACCACCCGCGCGCTAGTGGTGTGGGATAGGAGAGACGGTCGATCGAAACCTTCCTCTTTCATTGGTGGACCATATCGAGCGAGATGGAGGTGCGACTCACCCGCGCGCTAGTGGTGTGGAATAGGAAAGACGGTCGATTGTAACCTTCCTCATTCATTAGCAAGCGATATACGTAATCGAATCACCCGCGCGCTAGTGGTATGGAATAGGAAAGACGGTCGATCGGAACCTTCCTCATTCATTAGCAAGCGAGATACGTAATCGAATCACCCGCGCGCTAGTGGTGTGGGATAGGGGAGACGGTCGATCGGAACCTTTCACTTTTATTTTATTTCATTTTCATTTGGTTTAACGACGCACTATAATGATGACTACGATCTATTGGCGTCGAGTGAATGATGAATGCGATGATGGGATGATGAAATAGATGAAGGTTACTTTTTTTGTGGCCATGCTTATGTCACCCGAAATAAGTGCGGACCACCCGTACGCTAGTGGTGTGACTTCAGTTCCTGAAGCAGTGCCTCAGCTGACCTAGCTACTGAGGCTGGCTAGTTTCATTTATATTTCGGAACTAATTGCACTTTCGAATCGCACGAAAACGTCAAATTTTGTAAAAAAAAAAAAAAATGAAAAAAGTAACGTCATTAGCGTTCTGTTTGGATTGGGCAGTGTATAAATTGAATTCGGTTGCTTAACGACCCCACCAACAACCAAAGTATGCACAAATGGGTGATGACCGAACTATTTATAAGTGGTGATGAGTGATAAGACGATCACGAAAACCCATGGAACCGAACCCACGCCCAACGGTGACTTCAGTTTCCGAGGCAGTGCTACAGCTGACTGAGCCTCGGAGAGCGATAATACTATGTGCATGTGCAAATTGAAACTACAAAAAACTACATTGAGATTTAGGACTCGCGATGACGGACTAGACGGCTGATTATTGTTCGCTTAACGACCCCACCAACAGCTAGATTATATGGGGATACGGGAGGGAAACAACTATTCATGCTGATATCTGAATTGTATGTATTACTTTCATAAAATTATGCTACTTCGAATCATATATGCATGATATATCATATGATATGATGATATCGTATCATATTGACTTGTTGTACTAATTTGAGTAATTTTAAAATATCCACAACTGACATATTTCAATGGGCCTACTTATACAGATTTATATTATAAAAATGTGCACATAAAGTGAATGTTTATTAACAATATGAAATACATATATTGAAATTGAAATTGAATGAGCAGGTGGTTATGCAGCTACGAAGTGATGATGAGTGTAAGGACGTTTACAAGAACCCATGCCTTTTGCGGAACTCGAACCCACGCCCAATGGCGACTTTAGTTAGACCGCATGGGGCGCATGTTCTGGACCCTTATTCTCGAGATTTATTGAATGTGGAATGAGTGAAATTCCAATAATTCCAGTAAAAATGAGTGAGAAAGCTATCTCATCTCATTCCACAAATTACAACTCATAGCTCATGAATCTCGAGAATAAGGATCCAGGACACACATGAAACTGTGAACCAATTTATAACAACCCAACTGATATACGCCTTTCAAATGCATCATTTCATTCATACACTTTTTGGTGGAATGTGTTTCCAAAAACATTGTGACTTCAGTTTCTAAAGAGGTACCACATCTGCTAAACGCCATTATGATTCACTTCTGAATGTTCCATTCCATTGTAAATCCACATGGACAAAAATGATTTATTGATTATTGTTTGCTTAACGACCCCACCAACAGCTGGATTATACAGGGATACGAATGAACAGGTGATAATGAAACTATGATGTGATGATAAGTGAAAGGACGTTTACAAAAACCCACGCCTTATGCGGGACTCGAACCCACGCCCAACGGTGCCTTCAGTTTCTGAAGTGGTGCCTCAGCTGACCGAGCCACCGAGGGTGGCCGAACGGAAATGAAAATGGATGAATAAATTAATTAATTGAAAAATATATGAATGAATAAATAAAGCTGCGGAAGCAGACTATGACTTGATTCTCTAGAGAGATGAATATCTCTCACTGAACCAAATGATCCCATCCCTAAAACGTATCTTCTCTGAATTACTCCTGAAAAAAAAATTAACCAACCACAGAGGTGAACAAGTAAATTTGGTGGTACACCCGATTTCAGATTCCGAGGGATTTCGGGGAGATTTCACGGGATTTCAAGAAGATTTTAAGGGATTTCACGAAGATACACCTGATTTCAGATTCAGAGGGATTTCGGGTAGATTTCACGGGATTTCAAGAAGATTTCAAGGGATTTCAGGAAGATACACCCGATTTCAGATTCAGAGGGATTTCGGGGAGATTTCACGGGATTTCAAGAAGATTTCAAGGGATTTCAAGAAGATCTCATGAGAAGTGCACACCAGATTTCAGTTGTTGACCCCTCGAATTTCTCTAAATCATTCGTGATTTTTTTTTTCAACAAGACTTACCTCCTAGTGTCAGCGCCGGTGGCATATTGTTAACAACCTGCGGTATCCTCTTCAATGTCGACCACATTGTAAGCTTTTTTCTTGTAGTTTTCACCCTGAAAAATATCTTCCTCTTCGTTCGACCTCACTCGAAGCGCACCAGTCAACGCTCACGATTCGTCTGCCAATGAGTCGTATTTGGCAAGACGTAGTAAATGTTCGCGACAGCCCTAGAAAATTCCGTGACGTCACACGACCTTGAGGTACATTTAGGGGTGGAAACGTTTACAACGCACCGTTCTTGTTGTTGTTTGCCGGATCGGAACGGTTGAGCGGTAGTGGTAGAAGATAGGGAAGACGGTCGATTGATATCATCAACACCGGTAACTATTTCGCATTTGCAATTCGAGTTGAATGATGGTTCGACACACCCAAGCGCTAGTGAGAATGGATATGGGAGACGGTCGGTTGAATCATTAATTCACATGTGAATCGCGTACGTGGCTTGAAATGGGTATCCTACCCATTCATATGTCATTGCTATTTTGTCATGGTAATATAGGGGAAGATGGCATCGGTTTTGTATGACCGGTATGTTCAAGAAAATAAAAGAAACTTATGGAATGGAGTCTAGTGTTCCTCAATATTTTGTGGACAAATGAATAATTCATCCATATGATTTCATGTTGGATTTTATTTTATCATTTCACCATTTTCTTTCATGATAGTGTGTTGATGTATCTTCTTAAATTACTTGAGTTGTCCTTCTTCATCCTGGTATACGCTCAAACCACCTCTCAAAAACTAGCTCAACAAGCTTTTTTATCGGTCGGAACCACTCTAGCAAAAAAGTTATTAGAGCATTTTATTAGAGCATTTTAGAGCAATTTTCTCCACTCCCCATTGCTCTACTTTGATAATATTCTAGTGAGGAAAGTCAACGACATAGTAATTCATCTTTGAACACTATGAGTATTTGACAATGAATACAAATTAACTATCACAATGAAGAAATCACAATTAGTTATCATTACAATCATCTGTAACTATATGAAATAAAATTGTCATCGAAGGTGATTTATAGACTCAGAAATAACTATACAACGAAACTCAACAAATGTCAAGAGACGAATCAAGTAGGCCCAAGTGTAAAAGTCTATGACGAGTATGAAAAAAGCTTCGCTACGCTTTCGTGTCTAAGTACACGTAGTCAAAACATGTTTGTGACCCAACTGCCCATTGCCCAACTGCCAAAAAGGGTATTATTATATACTATACCTGTGTTACCATTTTAGTTTGTATTTCTCTTTCTATTTGCTCTCTTTAAGTTTCTATTGCCTACGATTTTTCCCGTACTGCCTTCAACTGACCATTCTGTTCCCTTACTCCATACTAGAATATTCTTTGCTTATATTCTTATCCAACGGTGTTTTTATTATTGACACACCCTGTATTGCATTCAGCCTCTTGATTAAAAATCAAATTCTATCACATTTTCAGATTTCACCACAAAAATTGTATTAAATATGGAAGACTGTTCATATCAACAAATTTGAGCAAAAATTACGATTTTAAAAAGGGGGCTTTGTCATTGCATCATCGTTATACGGAATATATGAAAGTAAAATTCATGTCAAATACTGATAAAATATGATGATATATGGAAGTTAGAAACATTGAGTACGAGAACAATATAAAATCTATATGAAAATAAACAAAATATTGTAATATTGTTATGCTAATATTATGATTTAATCATTTACACTGGGTATAACGACGCAATATACCGATAACTAAGATGGCATTCTGCATTCATTAAATGATCAATGAGGTGATGAGATGTTGAAATGAAATTTTCAAGATGAATGCCAAGTGAGAAGGTGGGATGATTGAAGTATGCCTTTGTCTTTTAATTGGAAAGGTAAGGAAGCGGACTTGGCCCACATTATAGAAACCTTCGAGGGATTTTACCTAGGATATAGAGCGAAACTGTGGCGTTTTTCCATACTTGAAATAGAAAATGTTCAATATTGGATCATCATATAGCGAACACTACAAATCGAAATCAAAATTTCCATATAGATTACAGATGAATAAATCATCAAACTCAAATCACAAACTCGCACATCGTAACGCACTCTTGTTGTGCGTTTTAATCTTCTTCTTTCTCGCTTTTCGTATCTTGAATGAATTATTATTTGCTCAACGACCCCATCAACAGATAGGTTATATGGGGGTGAAAAAAACACTCATGATTCTTGTATGGGAAATAAAATGGAAACTCGGAACGCATTCTTCAATTAAGAATCCATGAGAGTCGATTCAGCGAAATATCATTCTTTTGGTAATAACTTTTGAACGGTATGAGATATCGGAATTCTAATACGCGAGAAATACAGATAATTATAATAGCTTCAAGATGATATAAGTTATAACTATACAAGTCATGTCACATAACTGTCAAGCGTATTCAGTTAAACAATGTTTTTTTTTAGCTGTATACGCTTGACAGTTATGCGAAATACCTAAAATAGTTAAAAGTTGAATAATCTTGAAGCTATTATAATTATTATGTTATAAGAAAATGACAATTCTTTTAAAATTTAATTCAAGGACTCACTCATCAGTAAATGTTACTATAGCGTTGGAGAATTTTTAGAAGACTTGACTATATTTTATCCATAGACAGCCTGCAGTGCTGTTTCATATACTAGTATTTTTAAGATTTTAAGATTTTAATGTATTTCTTTTTCTATGTCGTTTGCTTCAAACATGACGATGAAAAAATCATGTAATTTGATCAAGTTGTATTGATGAAAAATTATTATTATTATCATTATTATTATCTGTATTTCTCGCGTATTCGATTTTTTTTTAAGGCTCTTCATTAGATAAAAAAAAAATCATACGGTTCTCATTCATCGATTGAAATCGACTCTCATGGACTCTTAAGCTTTACGTGGAAAAATAAATAGTAGGTAATCACTTTCAACTATTTATTGCCCTACCGTGGCACGCCAGCATGTAGCAACATCCCATGCAATGCATTACCCAAATAATGACTCACATGTTTACCAATGCTATCTGTCGTTCGTCACAGAATCTCAGAATAATGCCAGCTCTCAGAATTGATAATAGAAGAATCAATGAAGTACGGGATGGGTTGGCGCATTGGGTTAGGCCCAGACTCGATTAGATCGACAGACCCAGAGGCATCATATCATAAGATTTGTGCGTGGTAATTCCTATGTGATTTTGGTATTTCTGAGTTGCAAGAATTTCCGTAAATTGCTTTTAGTCAGAATTTACAAACACTCGGTCTTTCACGCACAAATCCAACGTCTGTGAGTTAGGTCAACGACATGGATCAACACTCGAAGCGTTTAATGAAAACAAAACTATGAGCTATATTATGTCGAATGTTCTATTTATGTCATGTTATTGAGAAAGGTTAGTGTATGTTTCTACATTGGGTTTTAACGACGCACTGTACTGATAAATACAATCTATTGGCGTCGGTGAATGTTATACATAAGATGATGGGATGGTGAGATGAGAAGGTATTTTATCAGGAGTTTTTGGATTGTGGGAAGTTGACCTAAACAACAGAGGGAAACCTCGAAAAAAAAAACTGTCAGGATGGTCGGCCATCGTGGGAATCGAACCCCGGTCTCCTGAATGACGGTTGAGTGTATGAACTACTCGGCCAGTCGACTCCACCAGCAGCCTGGGTATCGCTTATTATCAGAATAAAATACTTTCAAGGTGTCAAAAAAAATCGTGGATTTCCGATTCGAATCATGCATCAAGTCGCGTTGACAATTTACTACTTTCTAACTCAATAAAAGTCAATCAACAATTGTTTTGAACTTTTACAAGAATCAGAAGACTTTTCTCCACGAAAGACGAATGAGCGAACTAACCGTGCGCTAGTGTTGTGGTATAGGGGGGACGGTGTATTGGAACCTTCTTCTTTCGTGGATACACTAAATAAATAAATAAATAAACATTGTCATTTGTATTGTTTTTGCCACCCTCCGTGGCTCAGTCAGCTAAAACACTTCTTCAGAAACTGAGGTCATCGTTGAGCCTTGGTTCGAGTCCTGCATAAAGAATGGTTTTTGTGAACGCCATTTCACTTATCACCACTTCATAATTTCGTATCACCTGCTCATTCATACCCCCGTAAAACCTAGCTGTTGGTGGGGTCGTCAAGCAAACAATAATCACCATCATCGGTATTTCACAAAATCAAGTCTATGATTTTTTTTTTACTCAAAATATATCGTTTATTTTTTCATGAATATATGCACTTATTACTGAATTAAAGGTACCATTCCGAATAAATAACAGAGTAGGCCTATACAATGAAATAAAATTGTAATAACTCATTCATGCGAAATAACTAAGAATGATCGCAGATTATATTTACGAAAAGAGATTATATAGCCTCTCTCTCTCTCTCTCTCTCTCTCTCTCTGTATATACCTCTCCCCTACCTTACGGTGCAGTGAAATTTGGCGATCGACGGTTCGGCCCGGTAACAGCTGTTTAGAGTGCGTCGTTACGGTAGGTCAAGGTACTCTCGTTGTCTTGACGTATTAAAGTGACGGCATGTATGCTCCGGACAGACAATCGTATCATTGTTTACCATTGGCGGCCGGATGTTACGGTTACATAACTCAATCTTACTAGGTCGATACTTCATACATTTGTATTTATTTAATGATATTAGGTTTGACGAAGCACTGTACTGATGACTATGATCTATTGGCGTCGGTGAATGATATATGAGATGATGAGATAAAAGGTTATTTTATCAGGTGTTTTTTGGATGGTGGGAAGAAGTCGGTCGTGTCCTGTTGTTAAGGAACCATCCCAGAATTGACATGAACGACAGAGGTACACCACGAAAAATCCCTGTCAGGATGGTCGACCATGGCGAGATTATTTTTTTTTTTTTTAAGTTTTTTTTTTAATTATTATCATAACGACAAATATGAGTACATTTTATAGACCCGCAAAGTCAGAGTGTTGACTTGTCTGCGGGTCTATTAACATTACAATGTAAAATAAGTATACTCGAATTGAGTTAAATTGTCTGGGCGATGAAAAGCAATTACATATCTAACACATCTGAACCCCGATCTCCTGAATGACGGTCCAGTGAACCACTCGGCCACTCGTCTCAGTCGTCATACAATTGGTCGGTACAAAAAGTTTACATTATCTTCGGGATAATAAAAATGCTGTATTATTTGATTTATGTGTAAAATACTTTTTATTGATCAACAGCTTGGTTCAGAATGCATAAATAATTCAGTTATCAAATAGAGCAATTATTTCTTAAAATACGATTTCCTGAAATGTTAAATTCACAAGTACTTGGAACACGTGGCCTTACTGGAATGAATCATTATTGATACTCAAATGATCACATTAATTAATTCTACAAGTATTAGCGTATATAATGGTAATTAAAATCATATACTTCCAACATAATCATGCACAATTGGACTTTGAAAAATTGAATCAATGTTTCCCTAAATATAATCTATAAGATGAATTATAGTTATAATAGAAAACAGTAAACGTTGTACTGGACTCGTACACTTATTTTTTAATAGAATATCCAGTTTGATCGTTGGAAATGTTTTGGTTGGTGAGATGAGTGAGTACAAGATGAATATAGTCGCAATCCTCGCAACTTTTCACCAGATGAATTCTGAAAATATAACAAGAATTGTTGAATCTTATTCTAGTATCAGGTTCAAATAATATCTGAGAATTTGGTTCCTGACATCATCTAGTGATTCAATCTTGACTAAATAGTCACAGCCTTTCTGAATTTACGATTGATGTAAATTGATGTAATTCGGAAAAATATTTTCTGTGGCTATAGAGTTATCTCGTGATCATGTTAAATAATAAGATTTTAGTCAAAATCATATTTTAACCATTTTAATTATTTCATTTTTCTTCTATTCATATCTTTCGTGAACATTGTGATGTCTCAACAGATTTGTGTATAGTATTTATGAGAAATAATAATTTTAAAAAGTCAGCATTCAGAATGCTATACTTGTATTCACGAAAGAAGAAGGTTGTTTGCCAACATAACAACAAAAATAAAAAAGCTTTTTTCAGGCCGTGAAAACAAGCAGAACATAGCCAAGATATTTTCAGGATTATGCTTTGTTCATGAGAATATTCACGATAAGAAACGAAACTACATCTCTCAAAAGCGTTAGAAGCTTGAAATAAAAGCGAAATTAAATGTGATAAATGAAGTTTTCCAAACTCTTATATTGGTGTACGACTTTTTTCTTCCGTGAAAACAAGTTTAGTATGAATTGCACCTAGATTATGAAAAAAAATCCACAAAAAAGATACAGCAAGAAGTTTACAACTACTGTATGTGGACGGTATTTCAATAACATCAAAACTTGATAAATCATTGTTCCCCAATTAAGGCTATAGATGAAAGATGGGATCGTTTGGACGGGGTACAAAAAGGGCGAACTCACCACTAAAATAAGTGGATAGTGGATTAATAGTAGAGGGTAATCGTTGATAGTGGAGGAAATACAATACTCACTAGGAGGTTTGCCTGGAGGTTTGCCCACCAGATTTAGGTGGCGCTCGCGATATACAAAGCAACCGACAACAACCACCATGTGAGCCACTGCAACATTAGAAACAAGTACTCAAAACTAGGAACCAAACTCAAACCCTATGAAAACTCAGAAACTATCAGAAACACATTCTCATATGGTGGATGGCAGAAGAATCCCAAAACACAACTTAGCTGCTAGTGGGGTCTGTAAAATAACAAATATCAACGAACATTTAATGTTTTTTTTTTAAACAGTTCGAAGCTAGACAAATAATCTTTGTTTCCCAATTAACGCTATGGATGAAAGTGAGATCATTCGGACGGAGAACGACAAGGGTGATCTTAGGCCTAATTATGATTATTTTGAATTAAAAAAACATGAACTTTGACACCAAGACTGCGCTGTCTGTGACCATACTTTTTTGGCGCAGATGAAAATATTTCAGTTTCCAAAAGTCCGGAACACATTTCAAGACCTGAACATACTATGACAATATACCTAAATATATCTACATTGTGGATTTTACAATCAGTATTTACATTTTGTGCAGTCTAATGTAAGTACTACAATTATAGGCCTTTAAGTTTCACATTCACGGTCTTATAAAGGAACAGCTCCAGTTATAGAACGTTATTCCAGTTCACGCGGTGTATGGGACTATAAGTAACCACCTAGAAAAATTATAATTAAGAGTTTCAACTGAGTCTGCGCAATCAATCAATCATGACATTATGTGGGATCTCTTGAATAAAAAATGTATCTGGCAATTTTTTTTTCTATTTTCATTTTTTATTTTAATTTTCATTTCAGTGTGTCCAACCTATTTCTACAGGCACATTGTATATATAATACATCCGAAAGTGTTTTACAAAACTCGAATATGAAATAACATTTTTTTGTTGGTGTAATGTATTTTAGTATTTCTTTGAATATTGTTCTGAAGTAGAACTGAACAATTCATATAATTTGTCTACTTATGAATTCTCCGATAAAGAAGCATGTCCAACAAATGGGTTGCTCTAATATACCGAAGTCACTATTAAAATTGGTAGAGTGATTTTATCGACTCACATAAATTGAATGTAAAATAAGAGATATAACACAATGAATTATTCTATTAAGTGATTTTGTAGTATAATGACAGAATATAATATATTTTCATGACATGTAATCTGGATTGAATGTATACGCCTAGGATCCCACTCCTTTCTTAGGGGAGCTATCCGGGAATCGAACATTATTCTGAAAGACAGGGTGGGTAAGATAAAAAAAACATTAAAGACTTGAACGTAGCTCTGGAAGCTCTGTGTACTGAATGGAATGATCTGCCTAGTAGTTGTCATAATTGGACGCTTTAGCGAGGAATAAATTTGACGTACTAAAAAAAATGGTGTTCGTTTTTATGTTGTTTTTTTATGTTGTTTTTCGGTTTTCCACAGGTCAAACGGCTACAGCTATCAACTTCAAACTTTTGTTCATTATGCTTCCCTATCTAACTCAGATTTGTATAGTTTTGTGACATTATCAGATCGTAACTTTTTTTAAGAATTTTAGAATTTTCAAAAATACTCATTGATGAGCGTAGCGAAGTCTCCATCCCACTCTTATAGGGCTTTGTCTGTGTGTTTTTTTTTTTTTTTTTTGTTTGTTTTTTTTTTTGTTTGTAAGCACTCCACAGGTCGCAAGGGTTGACTGATCAACATGAAACTTTTTTTGTACACCCAAACTCATCCAACTTAGAACTGTATAGTTTTTGGGATGAATCGGTCGGGCCGATTTTGAGAATCATCATCTCAAAGTTTCTAAAAACCCCATAAGATTTGGCTGGGCGGAAAATGTTGAAAAATAAAATCTTTCCAAATGGGATGAAATTTTCTCTAAATGTGTATATATGGATTTTACACATTATTACGATTTTTTAAGCAATTCTGATCAGTCGTTTTGAAGAAAAAAAATAAAATGAATGATAATATTCATAAAATATATCATAAAAATTATGACAGAATTAAGTTGTCGAGATTCACTGCTTTCTAGATTCAAGAGTTGACCAACAATGAAGTATTTTTTATATGCGTCAAGGTGTGTAGAATACCAGAGTCAATGAAGTGGCAAGAGTAGAACTTCTTTAACGACTTTTATAGCTTATTCAGATATCAAGGTGTGTAGAATACCAAAGTCGATAAAGTAGCAAGGGTAAAACTATTTCAAGGACTTTTATACCTTATTGAGATATCTCGCTCATCTTACAACGCATATTTCGCGTTTGACTAGTTAGAATAACACGGCGGAAAAAAAGGAAAATATTTTTATTATGAAAAAAAAATGAAATTTTGCGTCAAGTTGAGTTACATTTTAATACACATTTCTGAGAACTTTCAGCTTGATCGGGTGAGCTATTTTGAAGAAAAACCAAAAAAATGTGCTAAATTGGTACCACTCGAAGCAGTTTTTACCCATTTAGCTTACTTAAATGTCACCCAATAGGCGAATGTAGGCAAAAGTTTGGCAAAAAAGTCGACATACTATTACTATCCACTCGTCCAACAACGCATATATGGCGTTTTCCCAGTAATAACAAAATATTTGTTATGTATAGTTTCTTCACACCACTGGGTAAGATATTTCAAAGTATTGCAAATGACTAAAGTGTGCAATAAGAGTGCAATAAAAATATTTCATTCTACTCCATTATCAATTGCATATTTATTCAGTGTTTCCACCAACATCAACTTTTCAGAAATGAGATAAGGTTTGCTATGAGTAACGAGACTAGATAAACGCAAATGCTTTATGTATATTTATTCCCACTGCAAGTGGATGACATTTTTTTTCTTGTTCAATTATCGTACTTGTTTGTTGACTTTTGTGTCCACTTGAGTCAAGCTACCTTGCTATTGGTTTAAAGCAGTTACAATTTAAATGAAACGTACGAACGTTGGTCACGTAGGCCATGCTATGCTTGGCAAACTAACTGTAAGCAATAAAACACAGAAACAAATGAAAAGAACGAATCACCAAATGGAAATCAATTTGGAACAACAAACATTACACTCGCGTTGTTACTGTGCAGTAAGTATGACCTGAAAAAGGGAATTTAGACTCATTTTCTATAATTCCAGATGCAATAATGAATTGAATCAAAGTTATTCCAAAAATTACCTATCAAATTTCAACTGTGGAATCAGAAAAATGTCCTATATACCTCCTGAAATGGAAATCATTAAAAATCCTATGAAATGTTTGGATTTTTTTCCTTATAATTTTCCAACGAATTCAATCATCAAAATCCCCAAAACATAACTTTTGTTCATTTGTACGCATATTCCCTGTTTCTGAACCAGGACACCCATACCTCATTCACCAGGAATAATCGTGATTATAATGTTCCCTTTTGTCTCGTAATTTGATAGTTGAAGTACAATTTGTTTCAAACTAAAAAAAAAAATTTTGATAGTAAACGACGAAGAAAGCTATGAATTGAGATACGCAAACTGTATGAGACTCCCATTGATTTAGTTTTTCCTCAAAAAGATGTATATCATTGGAAATACCAGAATATTTATGTAATTTCTCAAACATCAATGATTCTGAAATTTTGAAATGCCAACATGCCACCATGTTTTTAACGAATTCCATTTGACAACATTTTTCATTCAGAAATATAATTTGATTGGAGAAATTTATTGTTTGACTCTCCCAATGATTATTGTCTGCTTAACCACTCCACCGAAAACAAGATAATTTGGGCCACGAATGAGCGTGTAATATGAGCGTGATGACCGTATGACCATAATGACGTTCACAAAAATCCACGACTTATTCTGGACTCGAATCCAAACCCAACTTGACTTCAGTTTCCAAAGCAGGACCTGGGTTAACAAAACCCAACGGATAAAACCTATGGACTAGGGAGTATTTTCCAACTCAAATTTTCCAATTTTGTAATATTTGATTATTAAATAATGTTATATTCTGAATCCTATACCTTTTTTCTTACATCTTTTAGGTAGAAATCGAACTCGAAACCACAACCGTCATGATATATTGAATTACTATAATCAGAATTTTTCATCTGAACTTTTGATGATTCAGCCATATTATATAGAAAAATGGAATATTCGATTATTTTCTCTTGCATAATTCAGTATAAATTGCTCAAAACATATCATATGGAATATAATTAAGAGATTATTCTCAATAATTTACCTCCCACTTGCACGCCCGGCTGAAGTAAATTACGTACGACGGACAACATTTCTATGTTCGTAAAACGCTATGCAGTTTGACAGAAGACACACCCAATACTGACACTATTTCTGAATGTCATATCTTTCACATATGCGCAAATTCTCTGTCATTGTATATGCAGCTGTGATAATGTATCGTATAAGTGGCTATATATAGTATATATATCTATGTACAGTGATAAGAAAAAAGTACCTACCATGTTTTTTTGATAAAAACTGACTAGCACGTACATGTAACTATGTTTATTCACTAGTCAAACGCGAAATATGCGTTGTAAGATGAGCGAGATATCTGAATGAGGTATAAAAGTCCTTGAAGTAGTTCTACCCTTGCTACTTTATCGACTCTGGTATTCTACACACCTAGATATCTGAATAAGCTATTAAAGTCGTTAAAGTAGTTCTACTCTTGCCACTTCATTGACTCTGGTATTCTACACACCTTGACGCATATAAAAAATACTTCATTGTTGGTCAACTCTTGAATCTAGAAAGCAGTGAATCTTGACAACTCAATTCTGTCACAATTTGTATGATGTATTTGAAGAATATTATCAGTCATTTTATTTTTTTTCTTCAAAACGACTGATCAGAATTGCTTAAAAATCGTAATAATGTGTAAAATCCATGTATACACATTTAGAGAAAATTTCATCCCATTTGGAGAGATTTTATTTTTCAACATTTTCCGCCCAGCCAAATCTTATGGGGTTTTTAGAAACTTTGAGATGATGATTCTCAAAATCGGTCCGACCGATTCATCCCAAAAACTATACAGTTCTAAGTTGGATGAGTTTGCGTGTACAAAAAAAGTTTCATGTTGATCAGTCAACCCTTGCGACCTGTGGAGTGCTTACAAACAAACAAAAAAACAAACAAAAAAAAAACACACAGACAAAGCCCTATAAGAGTGGAATGGAGACTTCGCTACGTTCATCAATTATATTGGCTTATGAATATATACGAGTGAGTTGATTCAAATGAAAAAACGGTTACTGTATTGAAAAAATGAATCATTATCACGAGACTATCTACAATGAAAATCCAACATCCATTTTATTTCCTTTTTTCGTTTTCTAGAACTTGATATTAGATTCATCGATTTATTCTTTCATTGTTTTTTTGTTCAAACAGTTCAAAAATGAGAACTATGATGAATAGGGATAAAATATATTCAAAATCAAATAATATGAACAGTCAAGGACAACATGAAAAAAATACATAACGTTAAAAGACCTAAAGTTGAACAAAATGAAACTCATTTGATATCTTCTCATGGAATTATTTCCTAGAACTTAGTTTGCTATCATTATACTGTGTCCAAGTGGCTATCGTATTGTAGGCCTATTCAGTAAATCATTTATATTCAAGTGAACAGTTAGGGTGGATATTTTTTTGAATATTCCATTAATAATTTTAATTTAGTTAGTGTTCAAATTGATTCAGATCCAATTAATATTATTTTTTCTCATAAATTCATTATTTATATCAATTCTTAATCATTATCCATTATTTTATTTCGTTATCAAATTTATATAGTTTGAATCTTGTTTTTTTGTTTTCATTATTATTCTGTGTCGTATCGGCAACCCAGATACGGGCAGAGACCTGAATTAAAATTATACACACAATGAGAGCTTATATATAAGATAGTTGAATTCTAAGTTAATAAGGAAGAAAGCACAATACTAACATTTCCATACTTTTATTTTCTTATTTATAGTGATGATCATTTCCATGAATTGATTCTATTTTTAGACTCATATATATATATATATATATATATATATATATATATATATATATATATATATATATATAAATATATATATATATATAAATAGGGGATATATATATATATATATATAATATATATATATATATATATATATATATATATATATATATATATATATATATATATATAAATATATATATATATAAATAGGGGATATATATATATATATATTATATATATATATATATATATATATATATATATATATATATATATATATATATATATATATATATATATATATATATATATATATATTCTTTATATATAAAGAATTGAACCATTCACACGACACAAGAGGTAAAAACCTTCCAGTAGTAGAGACACACCGAACTGCTTTGTATGAAACCGGACTAAACCATAATGGTGTTAAATTCTATAATCTATTACCAAGAGATATTCGCAGTGTCAACCGTATTCAGAATTTTAATAAGACTGTTAAACGTTATCTTGTAAACAAAGAACCATACTGTGTAAGCGATTTTTATACCAAACTGATTTAAACTTGTATCTCGTTATAAACACATTGTTTCGATATTTTGTTGACGAAACTTAACATTTACAATGTATACAGTGAATAAAAAATTATTATTATTATCATTATTATTATATATATATATATATATATATATATATATATATATATATATATATATATATATATATATAGGGGATATATATATATATATATATATATATATATATATATATATATATATATATATATATATATATATATATATATATATATAATATATAAAATTCTTTCTGTGAGATACAAAAATCATTCAACCATTGAATTTGCACATGTATTCTCATTTATCGTCATTGAACTGATTCTTTAACTGATTCAGTAATCTAATCAAAATGTGATTTAATTTTCGCTAAAAAAGGTTATGTAAATAGTTCCAATATCAATTCATTATATTTGATACAATTGATTATAATTTTATACAGCTTGGATTAAAATGGTTGATATTGATCAAATCATCAATGGATTGTTTCCAAATTAGGCTTCCAGTAACCAACTGATCGTTCAAAATGTTTCAGTTCTCTGAAAGTTATCTGAAAAAAATTTATATCAAACCTGTACATATTAATCCACTGAAACTCCTTATGAACAAAGAGTTATGTCAATTCAATAGTACTCTATAGGAACACTACATTCTACAAATTCATTGAAATTTTAATTTTTTTAAAATATATTTTACATTTTTCATCACAAATTCTCACGAGTAACCAACATCTCATTTGATCTTGAATATACATTTTTTTTTAATTACGACTTCTTGAATACCAGTTCAATAATTTGCGTATTCCCCATCTCAAACATTTCTCACGGCATATCTTTCAGGATACAAGACGTCGAGACTGTAGATCCTAAAAACTTGACCACACATCATTTGTAAAAGTTCGATTCATTATTCAGTCCATCCACCCACCCACCCGTCCAACGAAAGCGCGGCGACGTATAGCCGGCCTCATTCACATCCCAGGTGAGGTAGTAGGCTAGAAGGTAACTAACTGGTAACCAAGCAGCAGAATATCATAACCCGATTCCCACCGATTATTATTATAGCCGACTGGTGGCTTTGACTTTCATCATTCATCAAACACAATAGCGATGATCAGCTTACACAGTGCAGACGCGAATTGAAATTATCGTAAAATGTTATCGGCATACTTGGGTCTATGTTTTAAAGGTTCCTAAATCGATATGGTACTTTAATATATGTAAATGTTTATTGTACATGGACTAATCAAGAAGGAAAGTTAGAATGGGTATAGGAATTGATTGAAAGATCCGTGAACAATTTCAAATGATACGGAAGCTTATGTGGTGATGTTTTCAGAAAGTATAACTGTTGAACCTTTTTTTTTTTTTTTTTGAATCGTTGAAAGGTGGTTCATGTCACAAATGGTCGAGTTTTAGATGATTGTGATGATAATATTTTTTACATATTTTTTTTTTATTTTGGGTTTTAACGACGCACTGTAATGATGACTGAGATCTATTGGCGTCAATACTTTTCAACTCTGCGATGTATTAATTGTGCACTCTCATAGAAATGCTCTGATTCTTCTAAGAAA
Source organism: Brachyptera risi (assembly GCA_964007535.1). NCBI lineage: Eukaryota > Metazoa > Arthropoda > Insecta > Plecoptera > Taeniopterygidae > Brachyptera > Brachyptera risi. Next base: position 40,535,137 of record OZ023331.1, on the reverse strand, counting down.
AAAAAAAAAAAAAATTCAGCAAGTTATTAGATTGATGATCAAATTTATTGAGGTATTTATTTAAATAAATTCATTTTGATCCATTATTTATTTTGATACACATATGACAGAACGATTTTTACAGTATACCACTCGTGTAGTGAGTATAGTGCAAGCCCCGTATAGCAACAATGTGTCTTGTTCACAACCAGCTTACTAAATTACTAAATTACAATTAAAAGTACATTTTTAAACCAGTCTCTTTCGAACCCATCACATACGTACACACACAACATAATTTGAAATTAGTTCGCTCAAAGTACTGAATTTCCACAGAATTTACTATATATATAAACCAGTGTATGGAGAATGAACGTTTTCCACAGTGGGTGACGTCACTCTTGTGAATGAATTCGTTGTTCATAATTCCATTCATGTGCAATCTGACAGATAAATACGAATTCTTGAAATATTCAATTTTTGTATTTATACTCAGTGTTCATATCAAATTCTTGTCATATTCATATTCTTGAAATACTCACTTCTCAATTGATGCAATGTTCTTTTGGTTGCTTCACGGTTTTTATGCTGCACTTTGATGCAGAATCCATTATGTTATACGTATGAACATATGATCAAATAACATAAGAAAGACTTCCACTTCAATTAGTGAAACCAACTGACATTTTCAGCTCACAAAAAATAAATGTATTCGATCTAGATTATTGAGAACATTCATTTTCTGGTCTGCTTTTTTTTACACGAATCTTCTTGATTATACGAAAAAAAAGTGGCCAAATGTATTTAAACAAACCTCTCAACGTAATTGGGCAGCTTTTAACCATGAATTATACGAACCTTTGGCGTACCAATATAATAATGTATACGTATTGGAAAACAAGTGTGTAGAAGTGATAAAGTAGAGTCGGTGGTTTCGATACTAATGAGCAAACGATTTCCAGCACAAGATAACGAAATATTAGAACAAATTATTATTATGCGTGCTTTGAATTTTGATTGTCGTTCTATGGAAATTGAAAACATCCTCGCTTGGTTTTTATTATAGGTTAGAAAATAATCGAATTGGCATTTAGTGTGTTGAAAATAATTAATGAGACTTTATGCCTTTTCGTTTTGCGCGTCGATGATTACCGCGCATTAGTGAAAATTTACTAGTCGATTCCGATACATAATCGTCATTGATAACAGGAATAATACGATAAAAAATCCAATTTATTTTTTTTCTATTCAAGCTGGATAAGAATCATAAAAAATTCGAACTATTTTTTAAATTATCTCATTAAGAGAAGATTATATGATGAGTATCTTAATGATTAGAAAAAAAAAATACATATAAACTAAACGGACAAAAAATACAAATTAATAGGTATATAAAAAAAGTAAGAAAAGAAACCCCCCGATTGAATCAGTTCGAACAGTTATCAGTCAACTGAAACAATATTCGAATTTATTAAAATAAAAAATAAAACATTATTATCCTTTACTATTGTAATTGTGTTATAACAGAGTCCGTTATTCTTTTCAGCGAACCTTATTATCTTGGCTTGTCGCTAACATAATAATGTATTGACTTGTATAAAAGCGCTTGCATAATGCCAATAACTACCTTTGTAACACTATTAATTATTAATCACAGACAAAAAATAAGAGTGTGTCCTAACACTTTGACTTGCAACCTGAGAGAGAGTGTTTAACTATGATCACAGTATAAAGGTGTTTACAGTAGCGAAGTTCTTTAGTGTAATCGTGAAAGTTAGGAACATAGAAACTAAAAATTTACTAGATAAAACCTATTTTCGGCTGGACCTAGATATGGTGTAACACATGAGAACAATAATATTGTTATTGTTGTTTTTATTGTTGCTGCACAATCCAACCAACCCCAAACCAACCCCACTAACTAACTAACCTGCCTTAACCTGACCTAATCTGACTTGTAACCAACGTTTTTTCCAATGGTGTTTAACGACTTCACCAAAAATTAGGTTATAGTGGATAGAGAAGTAGGGAAATATGGATTCATCTAGAGAACGACGCGGGAACGGAATGAATTGGGAGAAGATATAAAGACTATAACGAGGATCACTGATTTAAGAAGAGAGTTAAGAAAAAATAACAATGTATCAAGTAGGCTATGTTTGTGTGTTTTCCTTTGATTTCCTGATAGTAATCATTACCACCTGTTTTGAAAACAATCTGTAATGAGTAAGTTAAATACAAATACAACTGATATGGGGATACGAATGAGAGTGATAATGAAACGATGACGAGAATGTAGGAGAGAGAACGTTCACAAAATGTCATATTCCGTCTGGCCTCACATTTCAAAGCATTACTTCAACTGTCTGAGCTGAATAGTATTTTCTTTGACAGAGGTTGGTCTTTACTGTTTACTTCCATATTTTCAGACCTTTCAACTGAAGTTATATTTTAAAATATGTAGAAAGAGAAAATGAAGAGCAAGATTCTTCACCATTCATCTTGAAGCTAAATATGTAGATATACGCCTACAATCGATAATTCCTTCATATTTTAGTATCTGAGAACCATTTTTCTATATTCATCAAATTTTGAAGTCCATTCAAAAAAAAAAATTGAAATTTCTTCAGAACAAGTTTTACTACTTATATTATCTTTACTCTCCATGAATTATTATTAGAAACCAACAAATTTGATTCTCCTCAATAAAATCACTTTTTGAATAGCTGTACGTATAGTTCAAGAAACCAATCAGATAACTTGCTAGGATATATATATATATATAATATATATATATATATATATATATATATATATATATATATATATATATATATATATATATATATATGGATATATGGATGGATTATGGATATATTTTTATTAATTTTTTGAATCTAGATATGGAATAAAAACGGAGAAGTGATAAAGTGGGATTTCTGTTGAAAATGTACACTGTACACTTCACATAGTGTTGAATCCGAAATTAAAATCTGAATATAAAAATCCACGTTCATTTAATCGCTGTTTTTTTAAGACTATGATTGTAGTGCGTTTGCGCATTGGCTTCTAGTTTCAGTGCGTATGACATCAATTTATGTTCTTCAGGAGACATTTCGAAATGGCTTGATCGACCACTTTATGTGACCACAATTCCGTGTTACTGGACATATAATCGAAGATTCAAATGAACTTGAACTTGGTCGCATCCACGGTATGTATGAAATATGAGTTCTCCTTTCGAAAACTGTATGAAAGAATTGAATCATATTTCTCAATATCGTCATTTATAACTTCATGAAAGAGAATCATACATTGTGAAAATTGAATATCTATATATACATATATGAAATATAAATGAATATATTTTAATATATAGAATATCTATATAAATCTCAATATTGCTTCAGAGGAAACTTATTCATTACACTACTGACGTTCGAGATATATCGGATGTTTTCATAATTTTCCATTGATATTCCGTTCTGAACACACTATCGGAGAATGCTCTGGTGATTCGAGATCCATACATCACAGCCGAATCAAGTTTTATCAAACTGAAATAAGAAATAGATCTGGTTTTATCATTTCCTTGTTCATATCAGTTCATATAACCACGGTATTATATGTATTCTCGCGACTAAAGCTGCAATGGCTCAACGTAAAAGTTTTAACTTTTGAAAGTTGAAGTGGTTGAAAGTTTGAAAGTTTGAAAATTTGACTGCTTCTGACCGACAGATATATTTTGATATAACCAATTCAGTACGATGACACTTGATTACTGATATTGAATCGATACGTATATACTTAAATTGTGTTTCAACGACGCACTGTACTGATTACCAAGATCTATTGGCGTCGTTGAATGATATATTAGATGATGAGATGATGACACGTGTTTCTGAGTCACTATCTGAAAGGTGAAATTGTTGTCAGATCGATTCGGTCGTGGTCTGTAGTTGAGGAGCCATCCCAGAAACCATCCAATGAAAAAAAAACTGTAAGGATGGTCGACCATGGAGGGAATAGGACACAGGTCTCCTGAATCCTGAATGACGGTTCAGGTTCGGCCACTTGACCACTCGTCTCGGTATTGATACTGAATAAACATAATATCTTGTACCGGTTTATTCAGTAAATTTCAAACATATCAGAAAATACAGTAGAAATTCTATCAAATTTCGGCAAACACTTGAAAATTGACTCCGTTGAATTTCGTACAATTAGGCACTTTTTTAGTTGATTACAATTTTCGTAAGTCCTACCTTTTGATTAATATTGATGTTCTCAGTTTTAAAAGATGTGTTAAGATTTTTAAACAGATTTTGAATAAATCTATAGTAAAACGAAGGTGAAACATATGAGAAACTAATTATCAGAAAACGTGCCAATTAGTTTGTGTTGATCAACTCGATCAGAAACGATTCAAATTTCACAATTATATTTGTGGACAACTCCTTCATGTATCGAAAGTTTCTAAAAAAATCGCCAATAAGTAGGTTTTTTTTACTTCTAATTTTAATATCAATTCACTTTCATCGTGTAGAATTAGTTGAATGAAAAAAATCTGTGTCAAAAAAATGATACTTCTCACTAAACACAGTTTGAATAGCCAATCCGAAGACAACTTTTCTCAACACAAGCCAACAACAAAGTCCATCAACACCACTCTACTCGACACTAGCATCTCTCTATACCGTGATATTCTATACACCCGGGGGGGATGCGATCGACGTACTATCGACACCTAAACGTACAAGCGGTAGCCAATGGCGAACCGATAAAAAAACCTACTTTATTAGCAGTCGATTGATTGTTAGATTACAAAATACCAACTAATAATGGACCAGAATATTAACAACTTGACTATAAACCCGCAGGGACATTGCCTACAGGTGGAAGTTTCTAGGCTATTATAAAGTATAAGTCTGAGAATGTTCAACAGATCGTCTGTCAGTGTCAAAGATCTCATAAAATACGATGGAATCTATAACTATTCCTATAAACTATATTCGAAATAATTAGTATGATTCTTGTATTTTAACTGAAAATATACCTGAAGATGATTTTATTATTGGGTGATATTCATATTATAGATATATACGTTGTCTTCATATATTCACCTATTATCAACTTCTTGACTAGCTAAAGGCATAATTTCTAGGGGACGTCTCTATACCATTACATAATTATATAATATCATGATGTCGAATACGTACATTCAAGTTTGTATGTACAAGTGACATAGCTGTGGTGAAATAAGTTATAAGTTTATATATAGGCCTATTTATAAGTTTCAAATTGGCTGCCTTATGTAGTGTATATAATGTCTCCAGTGTGTATAATTATTCTCCTATTCATTCTTATTTTCATCATTAAAAATATGCTCTTTTTCTTTTTCATGTTATTATCATTCAACCTATTGAATCGAATCATTTTGATGATATAACATTTTCAACATTGTCAATCACAGTGTATTATATGTAAATATTTTGTTTTCATTTGTTTAAACCACAGACAAGCCAGTTATAACTTAGTGGAAGAGAGTATGAATTTTATATGTGAATTTATATGACTAATTTGTGACAGTAGAACAAAACAAAAAGAAAACAGGGAATTCATAATAATGACATATATTGGGTACAATGGTGCACTCTGATGGTAACAGATCTATTTGCGTCAGTGAACGATGAATGAGAGGATGGAAATTTGAAATGGAAGTTCGATTTATTATTTTTTTAATGTGGGAAGGAATCGGTCGTGGACTGATTTTAAGGAGCCACCTTAGTATTGACTTCAACGACAGAGGAAAACCACAAAGAACCTCTTTCAGGATATCGAACCCCGGTCTCTTGAATGATGATTGATCGAGTACGATGGTGTTACTTATCTACCCGTCTTAATGTTGATAACAATTGATACTGTCAAACCAGCTTGAATTGAATTTGTAGGTTCTAGGTTTGTATACTATAAGGAATCATTTTCTCGATTTCTTCAAGCAAACATCTTTTATCAATGTAAATTTTTCGTATAGAAAACTTGAATGATTTACTCTTATATAATTGAAATAAAACAAATAACTTTCTTCATCATAACATTAAATTATTTGTCTCTCATTGGTGTTAACTTAATAGTTGATAGGGAAAACAAAACAAAGCGTTAAAGAGAAAGTAGAAACAAAAATTGTTTGATATTTTAATTTAATCTTTGACATATATGTGAAGAGTATAATTATTCTCATGATATAATGAGAATGATAATAATAATAATAATAATTGATAATAATGATAATTTACTCACAGTAGTCCATAGAACTGAATATCTAAAATTCAATTCAATGTTCAAGTTATTGCATGGTTGTTGATTTAATACTCCGGTGATTACGTAGAAGAGTAGCAAATGTTTGCCATACGATTAGTATTAGCTCGTTAAGCAGTGAAAGATACCGTCCTCTATTCTAGTTTTTACTATCTGATCCCTTCATTAAATAATCAATGATTGGCAAAACCCCGCTGAGGTCGTAAATATTTGCCAGTCAAATAAAGAAAATAAACCTTTTTATTTTATAACAAATTAAAAGTGAATTGACAGTGAATTTGTTTTCTCTTTCGTAATCATTATAGTTAGTTGAAAAAAGTTCATTTTGAATGAAGGAATACACATAAATTCATCATTCGTTAAATCGATTCGAACGTCATTCCTTCGATAAAATATACGTTCGGTAGCGTTGGGAAAGCGAGTTTGAAAATGATTTCTATCTGAAACATTTTAATGATGTTTTCATAATTAGTTCACCAAATATAATGCGCGTTTCATTTCACAAAAACGAGTACTACTCTGAATTATATAATGAATTGATGAACATAGATCATGCTATTATATATCGATAATTCAAATGTCCAGTATTTCATCAACATATGAGTGAATTATTCCTTTAAATCATATTTTATCATCCATATTATTAAAATCCACATTTTTTTAGAATAAATATTTTCAAAATATCAATTACTATGACATTCACATGGTTGACTAAAATATCCAAATTTATCATATTTCAATGGATTCGAATTGACAGCACTCATGCAATCAAGCATGCTTGATATATATATATACATATATATTGATTATATATAGATAACTATTTTATGAACAAAACAAGTGAAATAAGTTTCGAACAACCAATCGCTTGAATCATTCTGAAACGTTCATGACGTGCACAAACAAATAACTAAACAAATACCCGTTCTCCGATGAATGAACGTCCTCACGTTTCGATTAATCGTTAATCGTACGGGATATTAAACCCATTTAATTGGCCAAGACATCTGGTTCACACGTGGTACCAACAACACGCGAGAAAATGTCAGCCATTCCACACACGAACGAATCGAACGTGCCACGAAACTGAAAAACGAAATTCTCATTTCTCAGATCTTGTACTTTAGATTACCTATGATTAGTTACATATGCACAAAGTAATAGTAATATTTTCACAGATATACAGGGTAATTACCTATTCTGTAATAAGTAAAAATAATTAATACGGGAGATATAACAAGAAATTGTTTTAAAAAAAAACGACATTTTTTTTTGTTGTTATTAATCTCTGCTGTAGGCGAATTTGCCATACTTAATAACTAGTATGAACGTTTGAACGAGTGAAGTTGGCTGTGCTATTATACCACCTTTCGTAGGAATTGCCGTCTTGCTACGAGGGAAGTGATGAGGGGGTGAGGGGTAATTAGGAAGAGGGGATGTAGAACTCTTTGCTCGTACAAGTTTAGTAATTCAAATTGATAGAAAATTGACTGCTAATGTGTGAGGAAACCATTGGTGAATAATAATTTTGTAATTATGATGAGAATATTATAATAATATATGTGAGGTATTTTGCGAATCAATTATTGTGTATGTATAGATTGTATGTTAATATTGAGCATACGATAACAAGGAAAAACGATCAATGGGTAAAAAGAGTCGAACAAAAATGGCTAAACAGATCAAAATATAATTACATGTAATATAAAGGAGAGCATATAAATAGACTAATAAAACGGTTTTAATTGTACTAGATGCTTGCAAGAAAATTATTATGCGCCATTTTCGATTCTAAAATAATTGGGTTATAGATTGAAGACAGAATGAGGAAAATGGTTGGTTCATTATTAATCACCCTCCCTATCATGTTCGATCTCTACAAACGGTATTGGGCGCATATTATTCCTCTACAGATATTCTTATGTTAGTTCCATTCAACTACATTTTATTTTTCAAATTTGTTGCACTTTGCACATTTTGTTTACAGCATACATTTGCATGTTTGAAAAATTGTCCCAGATTCACAGGAATTGGAAAGTGAAACGTCATTATTGATACTAAGAATTGAGAAAAACAAAACATTCCTCTGTTGAAACATATATATATATATATATATATATATATATATATATATATATATATATATATATATATATATATATATATATATATATATATATATATATATATAAGTGGAGGAGAGTCACGCCTACGTCACGCCATCTTCTTATTGATCAATCTGTTTGAATAATATAATTCTATTTGTATTCTTTGGTATTGATATCTAAGTATAACTAAATATTCTATGCAAAAAATACTTTTTTTTTTCAATATTTTTCGATGATTTTCTTCATCATTTCCTATTTTGTACAGAATATTCCAGTGTGACGGTCAAATGTTGTGCTCTCATGATATAAACTAGTTCAAAATGAATTCCCACCATAAAAAACTATCGAGGTAAATCATGAAAAAAAACTGGTTCATGAGTCCACTTGGGCCTATTAATTGACGTGTCAATTAAGATTTAAGATAATTACATACCCCTTCCTCCCTCTTTCTTACTCTCGATCTTTCTCTCTGTCGATCTTTTCTTTCACACATTATGTGTAGATCGATGGTGATTGATTTTGTACGGTGTTAATAAATGACCCGACCGGTAAAAATAGGAAAAGTGATTGCATACATCATTATGATTTTGTCATGAGAGAATTTGAAAATCAGGCCAAAAATAATAGTATGTAACACTGATTATTAAAAAATGCCAACCCATAAGAAGTCACGTTCACATCAGAGCTTCAAATACCAAACGCCAACGTGAAACGTATTTGAAAACAAATCCTGGTCATACGTTAGAATATTGTGGACAAAATTTGGGTCCTTTAAAATTATCTAAAATTATTTCAATCGAGTATTACTAAACTCATGAACTGAGTTCATATAATCAAATTTATCAAGAATAAATTAATTATTTATCTTTTTGTCAATGTAGAAATATAAAGAATATTCTGAATATTGAGGAAATATTTCTGAATATTCTCAAATATAGTCGTTTGAGTCAATCACTCTCTTGAAAGTGGAGAAAAGATCAACTTATCGTATTTTAAGATTGAATGACCCCTTAATCGAAGTTGAAAAAAAATCTATAACTAATTTCGATTATTCATTCATGAATACAAATCAAGAAATTGGAACTACTGACATAACCAGATAATGCTACAATGATGAATTATGATGAATACCTATATTTGATTTTACTTTTCTTTCAATTCTCAGAAATTAGAAATTAGATCAGCATATTTCACGCAATAGCTAGATATCTAGCTATATATCATTCAATATTATCATACTTCAGCTCGATGTAACCAGGTCCAGTCAGTCTTTTTTTGACAGTATTGAAATCAAATAACATTGGTAACCATGGCGATAGCAATTTCCCACTTGACAGTTCGATCTGCTCCCAAATTGGCAATTTTTCCACTTCAAGACATTATTATTTGTTCACTTTAAATACCATTTTCTGATCATTTTAAACTTCCGTAAAGCGACAAACATCAGGGCGTTAGAAAATAGTCTGTATTCTTCCATAATGAACCTCACATATTGAAATCTGACCCATTTATATAGGTGGAGGTGCCGGGCTTAGCAGAAAAATAGTCTGAAACATTTCAGTTTTACTATTTAAAATGTCATGTTTTCATGTGAAGTTCGGAGTTGAGTCAAGGTATATGAAAATGATTATTAATCACATTCGTTGCTTGATTCAAGTAGGCCTATTTAATACCAAATTATGTTGATATGTAAGTATGCAACCGTTCCTCCATCGAGGAAATTTTTAAATGAATTGATATATATGGATCTATATCAATTAATACAAAATCAGTAGAGATAAGTATGGATCCATCTCATTTCACAATAAATTTGAAAAGATATCTCAATAATTCCAGATTTAATTGAAGAATTGAGCAATATAAAATATATCTATATGAAGTATGGTCACATATACGCTATATATATTTATAAATATATATATATATATATATATATATATATATATATATATATATATATATATATGACGCTATATAGTTTGACCGAATATATTATCAGGTACATAATTTTCATGATGGCCTATAGACATCATGCAGTGCTGAAATTCTATTTTGAGGACTCATAATTTCATATAAGAAAATAATAATTAATGGCACAACAAAAAATGATCAAAAGATTGAATTGGATTATGAACTATTTCCTCTGTACAGAATCAACCTATATAATCATTTCAAAACTTGAAATATTCTTGAGATATTATTTAAGGCACTTTTATTTTCAACATCCTCTTATTTCATACTCACTATTCTACCGCTATATCATATCATGCGAACCTGCCTCGAAAAACTGTCTCTGTGTCTATTTAAAAACTACTCCAATATTTTTTTTTCATCCCACTGTATATACAATTTTAATTCTAGCTGTTTATATATGTAAATTTTATTAGATATTTAGACCAGCATAGAATACATGCAGTCGATAAGCGCTGGAGGGTAAACTGAGCTAACTACCGTACGAGGATCTAGTTAGCTATGTTGCGACGGCAAAAGACGCGATACAAAATTACTAATAATTGGTGAAATTACAAACTATAGTGCTGCTGTTGCTAGTTATGTGCGTATATTAATGTTAACGACACCTTCCTTCTGTTTTTAATGCACAATAACATGCCGCTTTGACGTGTCACATGATATGATTGGTGGGTAATACATGAGGTGAATGTGTGGCGGAAAACTTGGTCAGCAAAAGTGGTAGATGATTTTTGACAAATTTTGATCGATTTTTAGTTTTATTATGCTTCACTTTATTGTATGAATACGATCATTTTATGAGAAAAGGATATTTTTTTCTGTACGCACTCCACTTTTTCTATAGGCACTGAACGTTTGAGAACTGTATAGTGTTTGGTATCAGTCGGTCAAATGGATATATTTGACCAGTTGAGTTGGTGCCTGAAACATTGAAAATATCCATATGAATAACAAAAGTAGAGATAATATGAATATTTGATATTGAAAAATTGAATTTTGGGATGAATTTTTTTCGGAATGTGAATTTTTGGTAACAATGATAAAAAATTCACAACAGTGTGCCTATATACACTCATATTGATATGTCTCAGAATATATTTGTATATAAATATATATATATATATATGAAACATATTCTGGTCACAGACAGTGCAGTTCTGGTGTTGAAGCTGATTTGTTTTGAATAATTAAAATGGGGTGCTAAGATCGCCCTTGTGGTGCCCCGTCCGAACGATCCTACTTTTCATCACATAGCCTCAATTGGGGAACAATGATTTTGTATCAAGTTTCGATGTTAAAAAAAAAAAAAAAAAAAAAAAATATATATATATATATATATATATATATATATATATATATATATATATATATATATATATATATATGATAATGTGCGTGTGTGTGTGTGTGTGTAGGCCTTATATGTGTCATGAAAACTCAGTATTTGCCAATCTTCTCTCCAACTTGTTCAAGAGTTTTCATCTATAATAACAGAGACGAAAGGAAAATGTTTACAATTTCTCTGGACATTTTTTGAACGCAGTCAATGAAGAGCGAATTCTTTCAATCATATAAAATTATATCAATTTCTATCAGGTAAAAAAAACCTCTTCCACATCCATTTGTAGTCGCTCGATTCTAATCGTAGGTGGTTTCAAAGTTCTATAAAATACGTAAAAAGTCTCGAACCATGTTGGACGTGTTCCGTAATGATATGTGGGACTTGTAATCATATCGTCAAAGAGAACGCCGCACATGCTGTTAGCACACGGCCACGTGGAGACGAAAGTGAAAAACCAAACTGCAGACGGATAAACATTCATCATAAGGAAAGTACAGGGAAGCACAAAGAAAAGAGAGCATCGGAATGAAAATATTCTCGATTGTTGAGGCATATCAACTGATAGAATGTTGGAAATGATGAATTTTTAAAATGAAAATGATCAGTGAAAATATTCACGAATATATCAGACACAGATGATATATTCAAATTTCGCATGATTAATATAGGTCTATATACATATATTCATTCAAATATATATATATATATATATATATATATATATATATATTTATATATACATATATTCATATATATGTATATATATATATATATTTATATATATATATATATATATATATATATATATATATATATATATATATAAATATACTCATATATATATATATATTTTTTTTTTTATATATATTTATATATATATATATATATATATATATATATATATATATTTGAAAATACATATTGGAAGATCTCCATTCCAGCTGGGAAATGAATCATAATGCACAATTCAATGGAAGAAAAGTGAAAAATTTGAATTCACGTTCTCAATAAAAACGACAGAATTGAACAAAATGGGTGAATTGAATGAGCACGTTTCCCTTTCCGCAAATGTCATTAAAATATCACAATGGGGAAAATCTTGCTTCTTTGCTAACACTAATGTATTCCGTTTTCTGTCTGAGATAACGCGTTTGAACATAGAAGCCTTTATATGTCTGAATGTTTTTCATCACTTGTGAACCCCGAGGGAAATAATTAATAGATGGACCGTTGTCAACATCCTATATTGCGCGTGATATCTCTCATCAAGGAAAACAATCCTAGAATCAAGGTACTGAAATGAGGAGAGTTTTTATCCATTTTTCTCACCGAATGTTCCATTCATATTATTCCCATTAAGATATATTTTTGTACTTTTTCGATGATTTGAAAAGTTTCGGCTGATTTTTTCTTTTAAACCATATCAAAAGAAAGATATTCTGATTATTTTCATACCTTGTATCTTGCTCATCCCGCCACAAATTTACAGCGTTTATGAATGAGCAATATAGCGGAGAGGTCCATTCGGTCTAAATTGATCAATCGATTGTTAACATGTTCCTAGTGCTCGCGTCTGCAAGATCGCAATAAGATCCTCATGTTACTCTTTCTGTGAATCACTCATTTTATAACTCGAAACTGTATTGCTTATGTCAACAATCAGTCAATCAGACTAAGAATTTAATTACTGAAAATTTGATTTCAAACATAAAATGATACGAGAAAATTAAATTTTCAAATTCGAATGAATACAAATAAAATCAATCAGATCTATAAATCCAAATTTTATGTTGTTGTAAGGACTATCATGGGGACTATTTTACAAGTTTCATGAAAATTGGAGGAGTGAATTCAAAACAAGGTAAATCTCATTCACATTCCATATAAATATCTTGCGAATTTACAACCCATCTACGTAATAGTTCAGTAATAGTTCGTAATAGTTAATAGTTCATATAGTTCAGTTTTAGTTTATATTATGTTAGTTTTTATTATGTTTTTGAAGTGCCTTATATTTTATCATGAACTATTTTAGAATGTTAAAATCGAGTAGGCAAATAAAGTATTGAAATTGAAATTGAAATTGAAATACTATAAATAATTAATTAATCAGCCCAAGAAATAATAAGCTCGAACCTGCAACTAAAACGCTGACGTAACTTCTCGATATCGCATCAGATTGTGGTGCTGTACAGTATGCATTACAGCACAGAGATAAACTTGTATCCACGAAGCTGCGAACCACCCGATCGATAATGGTGTAGAATACGAGAAACGGTCGTTCGAAACCTTAATCTATCATCAATACGAGTATAGAACCATTCTTTAATTTCACACATATCATTTATTGTAATCTTCAAGCATGCCTACACGATTGTTCTCAGGCTTTGAAACACGGTCTTTGCAGCTTGTATAAAATACCAATACATCTCTTTCCATTAGTCTAATAATGCATAAACCAATATCTTGCTGTGGATAAAGCAATTATTATTTGCTTGACTGAGTACGTTAGTTTCATGTTTTAAATGCACATGCATTGATTAATGCATCACATTATGAAAGCACTATATGAATATCAATCAAGTAAAACATCATGTGAGATTAAAAGTGAAATAAAAAATATGATTTATATGTGATGGAATTTGTTTCGCTATCATTATTAAGATTGGTATTTATTTTATTGACAAAACGTTATATAGGAAAATATACTGGAAGCTAGTAATTTAATATATCTTATAAATGCAAGTTCATATGAAAAAGTTCTTCGAGAAATATTGTCAGTAATGTTGGATTATTTTATAATCAGAATAAACTTCTATACTGCTTGTCACATCCATCTTCTCAAACAAAATGTTGTAAATTGTTTTTATAATTTCAGGTAGTATGTAATTTTAAAACAATTACTTAAAAATTGAGAAGTTTGTTCAAGTAAAAACAATTAGATGGATGACATAATTAAATAGCTATGTGGTATTTCGAATTTAAAACAACAGATGAGTAACTGCATATAGGTTTACTGAAAAAAGCAATAAGAAATTGTGAAAAGAGAAGTCCTATTCACCATCGTTACGTCTATTTCTTATTCCTCTGTTGGCCAACTGTGTTCATTATTACCTGAACAAAATTGTTAGAACTTGGTAGTGTTCATAATCACTTTTTGTTTTAAATGACCCTTGCCGTAAGTGGTCAAGATAGTTTCACATATGGTTGCAGTGAGCAAGTATGAATTGAAATGAAATGCAAACAACACAAATATTTTGCTGAATTCATTGATTGTAAGTAAAATAATCATCTTCAATATATAATTGTGATATTTATCATATATTACAATTTTTTTCGTCAAGTTGATAATTATCGACTGGAATAAAATTAAATATTGATATGAAATCAACATTCGTGTGTTTATTCTGAGAGACTTTTATCTACGGCGAAAAATTATGGTCACAGACAGTGCAGTTCTGGTGTTGAAGTTCATTAGTTTTGAATAATCAAAATGGGGTGGTAAGATTGCCCTTGTGGTGCCCCGTCCAAACGATCCTATCTTTCATCCTTAGCCTTAATTGGGGAACAATGATTTTGTATCAAGTTTTGATGTTATGAAAAAAAAAAAAAATGAAATCAAACGATGTACGGGTAATATGTACGTGTTAAAACTACCATTACATCACTATACTCTTATAATTGTTTGTATTATCAAGGCTTCAATGCAATAGAAAAAATATGTCAATTGGAAAAAAATAGATGAGAGCAAAAATTATATTCGGTTCATTCCGAATTCACAATCAAATTGCTTTTCACTATCATTATCAATTTTTCCATTCAAATTCAATTTGATTCAGCTATTTTTTTGAATCTGCGATTTGAGGAAATGTTCAACTTAAATTTGTGAAATATTGAGTATATAGTTATGAATCTTATGAATGGAAGAGAAAATGAAACCCGTGTCAGAATATAAGTTTAATCTGTCTAATGAAAATATAAGAATAATGATCAAATATAATGAATAATATGATTAATATGAATAATTTAATAATGAATAATATCAAGTATGAAAAAGTGGGAATATCATTCAAAGTATTATCAGTTGCTCCCCAACTTGAAAAGGCGTATTTTCACTATAACATAAAAACCATCTCTGAAATCGAATGGCATGACGAATTTCAGATCTGACACCTTGACTCAATTTGACGCTACCTCATACTTGAAATTGGGGTGACTTTAACCCACTGGTGTGACTTTGCCCTTTTTTGGGAAAAAGTTTCAAACTGCTACAAATGAAAAAGTTTTAAACTGCTACAAATGAAAAAGTTTTAATGTTATCGTATCTATTATATACGTATTTTGATCTTGATACGTATCTAAATTGAGATACAAAAAAAAATAATGATTCGATAAAATTAAAACTTTTTCATTTGTAGCAGTTTGAAACTTTTTCCAACAAAAGGGCAAAGTCACACCAGTGGGTTAAAGTCACCCCCCACTTTACCGGTACGAACTTCTATGCATATGTCATACATTTTACTCTTGAAGGCAAATACATCAATGCACTTATCATCAATATATGAATTGTATATTCATAGCTTCACGAATGATACACGAGAACAAACAAAAACAAACAAAACAAACAAAATACAAACCTTGATTAAAATCTTATTTACAACCTCAGTGCATCTGTTCACGAGCATTGGCGGGTAGAAACTACTAGTCGTTAATGATATTCAATTAAAGAAAGTGACGGTTGGAGGCGCCACTATCGTCGATTGATTACTCGGACTCGAGAGTGTAACTACATAAGTACCAGGAAAACTGATTACACATTCAATTAAAAATGGCGTACAATTATAAACATTACTAATGAGCTCGTGATTTAAGTCATGGAATCAATGTACACTTTTATAGTTATGTCCGGACACCCAATCGATCAAAGATTGTATATCGTCGACCAGTGATGCATATGTCTTGATATGATGTACTTTTGTGTGCATCGTCTCTTGCTATGTGAGCTATACAGTCGAGGACTTATTTACTCTTATTAATATGCTAAGAGAGCGAAAAATGAAGTAGATCATCGAAAAAAATTATTGGTTTTCAATATCCATAGAAAAAATACTATGTTTACCCCAAAAATTGAGTTTCAAGATATGCAGTATCTTACATGAAAATTGAGATGGATGAATCAATGTCAGGATTTAGAGATACGTTGACATGAGGTCATTTGCGCTTTAAAAATTGAGATTAGGTCCGTGTTTTGATGCAGTGTGCTTCATCGTATTTACTCTGCACAGAATGCCATTTTACAAGTAATTGCATGAATCTGGAGATAGCTAGTATTTTTGAAATGGGATATGTAAAAAATGTGTATTATATCAATCATTCATCGGTGATGAAGTTCGGATGTTCTGAGATTTCTTTTCAATTCAAATTCATTTCAAATATATAGGTATATAAATTGATGGTTTCTTTCTATTCGACTTGATACCGACACTGTACGTTCTTCGTCACCACTATAATAATTCAAAACAAAGATTCGAACGTGAGTCTGAGTCTCCTCTCTATCTTCTCCGATCGCCGGTCACCCGTTCCGAGCCCTTATCCTCTCCGGTGGTAGTAATAGCTCGTGGATATACCAGTAGTCGGCTTTCGTCTTGGAATGTAGTGGCAAAACGACAAGTAGTTTCCACAGATGATCTATGAAGTACAACAGGTAAAGTGATTGTTATTAATAACTTGAACTTTTCATACAACACAATGCTTCTTCATTTGAACTTGTACTTACGATTGTGTGTGTGTGTGTGTGTGTGTTTTATACACTCCTACACATACACGTTCATGTGTGATTTTTTTTCTGTCTGTTGGCGGATGAACAAAGAATAGAGAATTACTTTGGTTGGAATTTTAAAAACAAAAGTTGACAGACATAGGTAAATAATATTATGTGTATGTGTTTGTTTGTGTTGATTTATGATGATATAAAATATAAAAAATTCGATTTATATATATATATATATATATATATATATATATATATATATGAATATATATATATATATATATATATATATATATATATATATATATATATATATATATATATATATATATATATATATATATATGGAGAGAGAGAGAGAGAGAGAGAGAGAGAGAGAGAGAGAGAGAGAGAGAGAGAGAGAGAGAGAAAGAGAGATAAAGAGAGAGACATTCGATGCCACATTCGAAAGTTTCAGTTTATTGGTTGATTTTTTTCCTATCTTCTATCAACTTTGAAAACTCACAGATCACTGCAAAAGCATCTACACACCATCAAGAATGCTCACCGTAGAAATAATAATAGACTATCAAGTTATTTAATTGTGTTTCAATTTCGAAAATAGAACTGCTTCCATGAATTGGTTGTCGAATCAGAGGTTGATACTAAATGCGGAAATCATCTCAAAGTCTGTTCACAAGACATTTGTTCACATTAAACTATCTGCCCCCATAATTCACAATACTTCAGAATAATGTAGGATTTGTGTTTCTTCTTTCTTCTTTCTATTCTCTTGTGATTTCAGATTATTGATCAAATTACTCGGCCGCCCTCGGTAGCTCAATCAGCTGGAGCCTCGCTTCAGGAACTGAAGTCACCGTTGGCCGTGGGTTCGAGTCCTGCGTAAGGCATGGGTTTTTGTAAACGTCCTTTCACTTATCATCACTTCATAGTTACATAATCACCTGCTCATTCGTACCTCTCTAAAACCTAGCTGTTGGTGGGGTCGCTAAGCAAACAATAATTTTAATAATAATGGAGTTACTCTCTCTACAGCTCAACTTGATTGATTATCTTATATATATATATATATATATATATATATATATATATATATATATATATATATATATATATATATATATTCATTTTTCATCAATTTTAATATTAGAATCTTCCAAAGGCCAAGAATGACAGCATAGGATTGTTCCTATAGCGCTTGCTTTTTTTTAAATGTTATCATAAAAATAATTCCACACTGAAAAAATTGTGCATATGTTTATGTATGTTTGTTGTCATTCCACAATCACAATATTTATTTTCAGTATTACAATCTGTCAAGTGTATAGACGACCTATGAAAAAACAAATCTAAAGAAGGCTCACAGTATGTCACATTACTATACCTGTCATCCAGTCGGATTGTAACATCTAGTTTCATTTTGAAGTCCTAAAACTTCACAGACAAAAAAAATAAAAAAAAATCGAGAACATAAAAAGTATATCGGCCACATGAGATGCGTGAACATTTGAAACTGGTCGCCGCATGCAAAGGAGATCATAAATTATACCATCCAGAGCTTTTGTTCTTATGTCTAATATTTTTACTATAGTCCAGTTCATATAAGAAGGCGTGTTAGATTCAATATTTATTGGGACCTACAATGAGGATAGCAGTAGACTAGATATGCGATACATTGTGGAAAATGTTTTTGATTTTAATGGTGACGACTGAAAATGATGTGGTGAGAAAATGCTAGGTCTTTGAACTTTCACATATTTTTATTAATACTTGGATTTTCATTATTCAATTACCTATAGTTGGATAATTATGTTCATACCAATAATTCCACCAAGAATGACGGGATTGTTTTCCAGTATCAAAATTTGAATGAAATTGGCCCTACATATTTTGAGTGAATAGCTTACATTCTCACGATGAAATTAGTGTAAAATATCTATTTTCAGAATCACGAAGGAGAATTATTTTCAACAATATTTCATTGCCACCAATTTTGTTGACCATTTTTACCATGATGAAATAGCAGCCACAATTAATCGAAACATTGAACTTTGTCACTCCACGCGGGCGTGGTAGTTGTTGTTGTTGTTGTTGTTGTTGTGGTGGTGGATCCTAAAGTAACCCAAATCAACCCAATCACATTCTTATCAACCTCCTTATCTGACCCAAATAGAAACCTGTCAAATTAATTTGAGCAACCTAATTGTAACCTCAATGTAACCTAAATGTAATCTAAATGTAATCTAAATCAGCAATGTTATACTTCCCGTCCATCAAATATAGCACATCTTCGAATGAACAAGCTTACTAACCGCCGATCTCTTCTTATAATAAACACACTCTACCATCCAGTATACTTTTATTCTTGTGTCTGATTTTTTTATTATTCCACAGGTCTCAAGTTTTATGTGTTCTTTTTGATTTATTTCAACGACGGCCATGGGTGGTAAATGGTTCATTCGACTATGTTAAGACTAAGTGGAAATTAATAGAACGTCAAATATGTAACTTGTCGTGCGTGGCTATACGAGCCGTGAATATATAAGAATAAGAGAACGAGATAGTTATGATTTTGGTATGAGTGGGTATTGGAATTATTATGAGCTGTATGAAAAGATGTACAAATATGAATAAATTATGAATATATATTGCACGAGAAACAAGTAGAATTTATACGTGAATTGGCAGAAATATAAAGTTACATTTTTTATTCTAGTCTGGATTTTAGTTATGGTTAAATGTATATAACATCATGACTATTCATAAAAAATATGCTAATGAATGTATTTGAAGAGAAATAAGGATTCAATATTCGTGTACAATACAAAAAATGCTTTTTTCATATTTGTATATGACACTAGAAAATTGAGATATTTATATGAAAATTCGTAGTAATATTATCATTATAAGTGCCATAGTTCGTTAGGTCTCTCGAATTTCAAAAGTGCAAAAATTTCAAAAATTAAAAAAAAATGCTCTTCTCATATTTGTATATGACACCAGAAAATTGAGATATTTATATGAAAATTTGTAGTAATACTATTATTATAAGTGGCATAGTTCGTTTGGTTTTTCGAATTTCAAAAGTGCAAAAATGTCAAAAATGTCAAAAAATTTCCTTATCATATTTGTATATGACACTAGAAAATTGAGATATTTATATGAAAATTCGTAGTAATATTATCATTATAAGTGGCATAGTTCGTTTGGTTTTCCGAATTTCAGAAGCCATTCATTACTCACCATTCTCAATACTTATTAGCTCCCAAAAATCCATTAGGCCCCAACATTATATTGTAAGAAAAAACTACACTAGTACAACTACTATAGTATGAATATCACTTAGTATACTAATAAATTCAAAATCGCTCCTTTTATAATTATTATATTATGTATAAAAACTCGTTCTTCACTCATTCAAACTCACAATTCAGGAAAATCCACTTTTTTATATTCATGAACTTAAAATTCAATGTTTCTGTTCGTGTGACCAGGCAATTTCTATATGATACAATGAGTAATTAAATATACAAATAAATGAAAAACCGACTAAGCAAATAAACTAGATCATTATGTCAATAACATAATTAATTATGTAAATTCAGCCACTTTTTTTTTTCTTAACGCAATAATGATTAAATCAAGAGAGCTTCGTTTTCGAGAAAGTGTTTTATATAAGAGGACTTACATCACGCTAGAGAGAGAAACGATTTATTCAAAGCTGCCGTCAAAACGGTTACCAATTGGACACGGTATAGTAAAAAAACACTCCACTTATTAAAACAATACATACTCACATTCACGGAAGATGAAGTGTGTCTATCTACATGGCACACACGAATGTAACTGTCAAAAATATCACAACCCTTGAACTAGATTTCAAGGAATAATGACTAAATTTATTCACGAATTTTGAAGAAAACTAAAAATCATCTCACAATTTCGGAAAATCCTAGTCACAGACAGCGCATATTTTCTGGTGTTAAAGCTAACTGGTTCTGAATAAATAAAATTGGATGGTAAGATCGCCCTTGTGGTGCCCCGTCCACACGATCCTACCTTTCATCCACATCCTTAATTGGGGAACAATGATTTTTTATCAAGTTTCGATGTTATTAGAAAAAAAAATCAATTAAAATGCACTTTTTGTGCCCCAGAGGCCATGAATCATGACGTAGACATTACCGATTCTTCATAGAAACTTAAACAGAATCGAGTAATGTCCACGTCACGACTCAGAAAAACGATCGAGTCTTGGGGGATAAATAAATGAATCACAATTTCTGAAATTAAGACGATGATTTCTAGTTTACTCTGAAATTAGGGAAAAAAATATTGTCGCATTTTGTTGACATCCAGTTTGAGTTGTGATGTCCTTTAAATGGGTACAGTTGTATTATTTTGAGGGTAATGATTGTTCATTATAGTATTCACGATTATAAATACAACTACATCTTTAGAAAGCGGTCACTGAATAATGCTGCATATAGAGAGTGTATCAAAGATCAGTACAGTTGGTACAATCATTCAGCTTGTACAAGACCATTCTCTTGCGCGGGTACTAGCATATGTGTACATACATATTAGCAAAATGAACATCACATACTTTGTGTCAAATGAGAAGAACATATTTTTAAATGATTGGATTAGTAGCAAAAATAAGTAGCAATTGATATTTAAATGATGATTGCATATAGGGCCAACTAGCATATCAAAAGACAAATTGTTTAATTGATCATTTGTTGATTTTTTCAATTGTTTGTTCAAATGTTGATCGTTTTGCTTAGCATCAATCATAATCAATTATTGGATGAAAATCGTTTATCGAAATGGTGAAAACATCACATCGAATCTTAAATGAACCGTACTAACGAATAAGTAGACAATAACAAGCTGTTTACCATACAATTGATTCTTCGGAGTGATTTTCGAATCTTGAATACTTTTTCAAAAATTCCATCAGTCTGATAGTTTGGATGCTTCTGCTATTAAATATGAACTATTCCACAGTATATATTCACCCTATCCGTATTGCTTTGTCTCGTCTCACTCGTCAATAAATATTCTAACAAATCAATAAATTAATTAATGAAGACAATCAAATCTCTGAGCGTTCTCACTGACTAGACTATATAAGAACTTATTGAACTCAAATTAAACTCAAAAACCAATCTCACTAAGGAAAACTATACAATTATTATATCCAGAGAGTCTTATGACGATGTCATAACATTACAAGTCTTGAAACACCCGTGCGTTAGTGATGTAAATAGGAAAGACGGTCGATCGGAACCTTCATCTCATCTTCAATACAAGTTCCAATCGCCATGCTATTGAAATGTACTTGTATGTGTATATGTAATGTGCGTGATCGCATGTCAATGTAAGTTGCACTTTGGAAACAGGTTGTTAATTACAATCTCAGATAAATATAAGATAATAATTTATGTATTCTTGATTAACCGTATATTAATCGACTAATGAAAACTCAATGGAGGATTATGCATGCTTATTTTATAATTATTGTACACGCGGAGTGTTATCAACATGCACTTAGCATTGGAGTAAATTATATTATAGACAATAATTATTTTAATACCATTAGTATACATTTTATCTTTGTAGATAATGAAAGAATTTCAATATATATATATATATATATATATATATATATATATATATATATATATATATATATATATATATATATATATATATGTATATGTATAGCGTATTGGAGAAATCGTCTTATACTTAATTGTCATACTTGTATCCCCGACATAAGTATATTTAGTTTACCATCAAAACAGAGAAATATCATTGTTGGTATTATTGTTATTTTAGTATAATTTTCAGAGACGAGGCTTCAAAATAATCAAAATAACTACATCTTCGAAATCGTTAAGGGCAGATAAAATCATTTAATTACCGAAGTTCTTACAATTATTTAGTAATAATTATTCTATTCAATCCTATTTTGTTTTTACATTTTTTCTATTCGATCAGTTCCCTTTTCATTTACCAATATGTCATATTTTCAATCTATTTCTCTATACTATTCTATGTAATTTTCATACTGATTGCTATCCTGTTTTATAATATAGTCAGGGACTAATAAAGGTTATTTCTTCCAGACAACCTATCGTCTTTCGTGGTAACAAGTATATGAATATTATATCCATTATGATGATTTGAAAGTGGGAATGGGCCCAAACGTATAATATTTTCTTTTTATAACTAATTAAGATTGACTAAGGTGAAGAATGAGTCGTGCTATTTGAAACTCTATAAAGTATAATAGCAGAAAAACCTTCACATCGTGGTATAGTATTAATATATAAGTCTATAGATCAGACCTAGCTTGTAGCTCGTTAGCTGATCGATTTTTTTTTTCTTTGCGTCTCGTTTTTGTGGTCTGGCAGTGCGGTTCAAATAAAGCAGAAGCCGCGTTCGAATATTTCTCACAGCCTTCTGAGATGCTTAACTATCATAATAATATTACTGATCACTTTTTACACGCGGTTTAACGTTTAACGTGGAGCCAAGAGAGATAATATGTGCCACGTTCACACTTGATAGTATAATGTGATCCATTTTCAAGGATATAATACATGAAGATAGTTTAAATATAAACAAAGTTGGCAAGTGTTCAGAGGACTTTTGAACATATTAAAAATAACCGCAATTAATCACATAATAAAGCAATTTATAATATACTAAAAGTAATTTCTAGAAAAACTTTGGGTTTACTTATGAAGTTTGTCTTAAAGCCAAAAAGAGAAATTTTAATGATGAGGAAAATCCATCAAATACGAAACTCACATCTAATTTGTTGCCACTTTTTGAGTATGAATATGAAATATTACGTCCCGATTTCCTACTCGTTATACCCTGCGGCCCCAGCAGTCTAATTGCGTTTACAGTGAAAAGTGCATTGCACATTCCGTGGTACGAAATCTGGATGGGAAAACAAGAATAAAAGATTGTTAAAGTCGAAATGTGCTAGTTAATTTTATGAAACGAGATGGTAATTAATCAATGAGGCATTAACAATAGAAAAAGTCACTAATTGTGACCTTGCTAGAAAGTTGAATGAATGTTTGGAGTTTAAACGCCACTTTACTGTTATGTAACCTTTGGTTCTTGAACGATAATAGATTTCAAAGTTCATTTGTACACATCCGGTAACATGGAATGATTTTTCTGAAATTTGAATTCGAATTGAATTTTCTATAAAATCTTCGCATATTTTATCGATACCCTGCTTGTTCATGGACTTCAGTACATTCTTGCAGTGCGTATCCACACTTTGTTCGCTAGTTTTAGTACCTGTAATGTCAGTGAAGTTTCTCCAGGATACATTTTATCTTGGCTAGATCGTCCAATTTATGTGACCTTAAGTGTACACCATAAAAATGTCAAAAATGAAGCTGAAATCAAACGTTGACGTTTCGTGATAGGAGTGGACCGTATGAATACACAATTATTGTAAATCAGGCCCATGAATTATCAAACGTATTGAAAGATCATTTTTTGAATCATTGCATATTTTTCATTCATCTATAAATTGTTAGAAATCGTAATTGGTATTCCGGAATAGAATATATAACTATCATTTTATAGATAGTTTTCGTTTTATTCTCCTATCATTCTCACTTTTCAAGAAATATATATAATTAAGAGCTGATAGTACGAATTGGAATCTATTTCCCCAAATTTTCCATTTATTCCTTGTAACAATATTCAATCGAGATTCTTCATTTTACATCGATTCCACCATTAGACAGAGGTCTTAATTAGTACAAAAACCATTCTTGTTTTTCAAATATTATACAGATAGAATTTGAATAAATTATCACCATCCATTTATGAATCTCACTTACAGACAAGAGTTGTTCTACAATTAGCTATTGTATAGTGGATAATATAAAATGATTATCACCGTCGATGAAATCACTCATCCATTTTAAAAATCGAACATATACACTCAAATCAAGTTAGTATCAATCTAGATCAAATACACGGAATGCAGTTCAGTTACATCTTAATCTCATCTCTACAAAAGTATGTTATTACAAAGTATATAAGTATATATATTGGTATGAATTAAACTAGAAATAAATAACTTAAACTCTCTATAATCGCCATTTCATGGGATATGAAATAGCCATCAACCTCATAGAATCCCGTTTAACTAGGGTATTTATTCTATTCGACGGATCGACACCTCCTACCGATAGTGTTGATTGAAGGGAGAGACGATCGATCGAGACGGTCAGATATTTTGATCTGATACATCAGCTGTTTCGTCACGTCGCTTCTTGTAATGGAAGTGAATCTAGATTTGATCACACGCCTTTAGGGTATGATTTGTGCCTCTAGCTGTCTGTTTGTATCAAGACCCTGGAATATAATAGATTATTGTTCACGTATAGATAGAATGTCTAGTTGGAAGTTGAATAACCGAGACCCACGAGCGAAGAATAACCGAGACCCACGAGTGAAGAATAACCGGACCCACGAGTGAAGAATAACCGAGACCCACGAGCGAAGAATAACAGAGACCCACGAGCGAAGAATAACAGAGACCCACGAGTGAAGAAAAATGGATATGATAATTTTTTAATATTTAAAATATTATTTGTCAATGTATGTTGGTATGGTGTAAAGTAGTAGTATTTTGTTTAATAATTGGATAGAAATGGAAAGAAGTGATCATTGCCCAAGAGACTTACTTCAAAGTGGAATTTATCCTATTAAATTGTTCCTAATTAATTTTTTCCTAATTAAATTGTTGTTGTAACTTTGTATTAAGTTGTGTTTTGTGTCCGGATACATATCACAGAAACAGTCCTAATGTGTTCCAGACGTTCGGAAACTGAAAGACTTTTATCTAATCAACATGGGGTGGTGAGATCGCCCTTGTGGTGCCCCGTCCAAACGATCCCATCTTTCATCCATAGCCTTAATTGGGGAACAATGATTTTGTATCAAGTTTTGATGTTATTAAAAAAATAAAAATAATATTAATTGGATAGGTGCAGCGAAGACTTAATTTCACTGTACTCGTAAAAAAGAACATTTTTTCTTTTTTTTTTTTCATTCACGCTCTACAGGTCAAACGAAAGTACAATCAAATTGTAAATTGCCTGCACAAGTTTAATCAAATCTAATTCGATACTGTATAGTTTTGACATTGGTCGCACCACTTTTTCATAAAACCAATTCAAAAGTTAGAAAAAGGAATAGTCCTAACCCAGAGGAGAAAATTCGAGAAAATATTCCTTTTTGATAAATCCAAACTTTCTGAGGAATTTTGTACATCATGCTATAAAAAATATTTCTCTATATATTATGATACACATTATTCCGAAGTTTTTTCACATAAATCATATCTGACGTTTTGATTAAAAAAATTGTAATGCAATTTTGTACATCAATCGAACCTATTGAGAAACGCATCGGGAATTTAAGCAACAGGTATACCGGTAACCAATCAAATTTTGAAACGATGAAAATGAGTATTGAATAGAACAGGAAGACAGTGACATAATGGTTTCAAACTCAAGGTGCTTGTATATAATAACTTTTCAATTTCATTTAAATATTCTTAATCGCTCATCCAACAACGTGTATGTTGCGTTTTTTTTCCTATAGTTATTGGTTATTGAAATATCATTGTGAAGGATGATAGGGGTAGGTGCGGTCGTTCGGATGTGGAACATAAGGTGATCTTGAACATTCCAATGATTGCTGCCATGACTAAAATATAAATTGATATAATATCGAATTTCTATTTCATATCTCTTCAAAGTCGAGGGTTTGATGTGAAAATTGACACAAAAAGCTTTCATTGTTAGTGCGCGACTTCAAAATTATTTGAATCGAATGAAATTTTGAAACTGACAACTTGATCATTCTATTCATTTTCATATTTTCACTCTATTTTATTCTCGTTTTCATTTCATTTCATTATCTACATGGTCTGCAAAGTGTTGATAATGCTGTCTCAAACTATCTTCTAGTTTTTAGTCTCCATCGTTACACTTTCTGTTCTAAATGTCAATATAATAATTTATTCAAATGTGATTATATTCAGATAAATCAGCCAATAAATGTGTGTTATAGATGTAATTTGGGACACGTTATCAAATCTATAAGGAGATAATTTGTCATTTGGATCAAGTAAAGTGTAAAGAAAGTATAGAAAGTAAAGAAACCTATCATAGAAAAATCGATTCTTTCCTAGAAAGGTAGGCCTGCGTTATTTTCCCATTCCAATTCACGAAACCACCAGTTGACATGTGAATAGAAGAAAATCACGTATCACTCTGATACTGCAAATTTGTAGCATTAGATACTGTAAAAGTAAGACCTACGCTTTCGTGTTCGGACAATCGGAAGTTCCTCATTCTTATCTTACAAGTATATAAGTATATATATATATCGCAGTGAGCCGAAGTGTTGATCTCGTTTACTTGTGTTCATCTGGTTAGGTATTCATTCATACGTGTGTGAGGCAGTGTCACGCCTTCCACATTGCGAGGGACAAGGGTGTACAAAGAACCGCTAGAAGCATATCTTGCATTGCTTATTGCGAGAGACAAGGGTGTACAAAGAATCGTTGGAAGCATATCTTGCATTCGTTATTGCGAGAGACAAGGGTGTACAAAGAATCGTTGGAAGCATATCTTGCATTGCTTATTGCGAGAGACAGGGGTGAACAAAGAACCGTTGTAATCATATCTTGCATTGCTTATTGCGAGATCTAAGGGTGAACAAAGTACCGTTAAGAGCATATCCTACATTGGTTATTACGAGAGACAAGAGTGAACAAAGTTCCGTCAGAAGCATATCTTGCATTGCTTATTGCGAGAGACAAGGGTGTACAAAGAATCGTTGGAAGCATATCTTGCATTGCTTATTGCTAGATACATGGGTGAAAAATTACCGTTAGAATCAAATCTTGCATTGCTTATTGCGAGAGACAAGGGTGTACAAAGAACCGTTAGAAGCATATATTGCATTGGTTATTACGAGAGACAAGAGTGAACAAAGTTCCGTCAGAAGCATATCTTGCATTGCTTATTGCGAGAGACAAGGGTGTACAAAGAATCGTTGGAAGCATATCTTGCATTGCTTATTGCTAGATACATGGGTGAAAAATTACCGTTAGAATCAAATCTTGCATTGCTTATTGCGAGAGACAAGGGTGTACAAAGAACCGTTAGAAGCATATATTGCATTGCTTATTGCGAGATACAGAGGTGAACAAATTACCGTTAGAAGCATATCTTGCATTGCTTATTGCGAGAGACAGTGGTGAACAAGGTACCGTTACAAACATATCTAGCCTTGTTCATTGCGAGATATAGGGGTGAACAAAAATATACATAATACTCTGCTTATTCCGAGAGGCAAGGATGAACAAAATCTTATTAATTTCTAGATGCGAGAATAAATGATAAAAATTTCACACATTGGAACGACGTATGAACAAAATTATGCGTTGCACAAGAAAGGAATGTACAAATATATCTTGCCATGCTTGTTACGAGACACTAAAATGAACGAACAGATCAAACATTGGAACAAAAGACGAGTGAACGTTAGACTCTGTGTCCATCCTTACACAACATTTTTTGATATTAATTAAATGGGAAAAGAATCGTACAGTTGAAAGTTGAGTCTCTTATCAACTTTGCTCAAAACAACAAATGACAAGTTGGAAATGAAATAAATTTACGATTATTCGTCCACAATTCCTATATTCAAATACACAACAAATAGATCATATGCATTTTTTTCATTGTTCTATTATTTTTCTTCAACAAGTTGTACATAAATCAAGAGTCTAGTTTTGAGTATTATATAACGGAATTAGTTGGAATATAGGATTTCAGAATATATCAGTTCTCTGAATGTGAAAACAACATTCATAGAGATCTGCTTGCTCACGGTGCAAAAACAATTGAACACGATTTGTTTCGAAAATATTGTTAATCTTGTTTCTACGACCCACCTTGTTTTTCTACCGAAATTATTGGTTTTTCTTTCTCATTATAGACTCTAGGACTCTTACACATCGTCAATCCATGCCAGTATCCATGTATGAAATTACCCATCACTAATTTTCATAAGTTTCAAGTCGACAATTCCAAAACAATAGTGAACACTGAGTATCCAAGAGATAAGAATGTCGTATCAAATGAATCATTTTGAACACTTCACAAACTTTGAATAAACTGAAGTTGATTTTTTTTTTTAAATACGTAGTTATATTTTGAATAGTAACCGACACAGTATCACAACTTCACAATTGGAACGGTGGAATAGTCTGTCTGTAATGTTGATAGACGAATCCCTACTCTCAATGATACAAGCATACTTGAAGTGGAATTATAATTAGGATAGCGTTAAAAACGACTCACTTTAGGGAGGCCTCTGGGTAGA